>JASDQU010014402.1:74221-90116 GCA_032191745.1 Picea mariana
TGGACCCCCCCCCCTCCGCTTAAAGGTATAAAGGAAGTGGGGGTCTGGAATTTCATATGTGTCGTTGATTTGGGCACGTGGATGCGCGCAGTCCAGATCTGTTCGTTGTTTACCACGGGAATATTTACATTCAAAACTTAGGACAAGTGGGTTTTAACCCATTCTTTTGCATTCTAACCCCCTTACAAGAAATATCGCTAACACCGACCCTCTAACAAACATCGCATTGTTGACAATATTCCTTTGCATATCTATGAATAGTTGGACACCATAACCCCGCGCGCAGTACCTTCTACACAGTATCTTTTCCTTCATAGTTTTTTCCCGCTGTCCCTTCATGGGCTTCTGCCAGCTTCCTAGTCCTTTTGTGTTCTAGCGTGCATCTTCTTAAGATGTTTTCTTCCCCCAGTTTATATAAGTTCCCAATGATCAACTGGTAGACGGATTCTCAGAAAACCAGATTTTTCCTCTACGCAGTGCTAAATTCATGTGGCATAGTCCCTGTACTTAAATACTCAATAATGTCAGAAAAATAATCATTCGTTATCTGAACTGAAATTAACTGCGCATCCAGTAAGGTGTCCTCTAAGTTTGTAGGTTCCTCGCCATTAGTGACCCTTTACAAGTGATCAGGTCCTCCATTCAGCTTCCCTAGTTTAACTATGACTTCAAAGTCAAATTTTTGAAACAACAATAACCATCGACATATTCTCCCCCCCAACGCTGGCTTGTTGAATAGGTACTTAAGGGATGAATGATCTGTGAAAATATTAAAATGTTTTTCAAGTAGGTAATGCCTGAACTTCTGAAGCAAGTAGAGTATATCTAGGCCTCCCCTCTCTATAGTGTTGTAGTTTTCTTCCGATTCTGACAGTTTTTTGCTAGAAAATTCTACAGGATGATCCAATTCTCCTGCTCCTGTATGTGTTAAAATAGCTTCCAAGGCTATGGCTGATGAATATACATGTACATTGAATTTCTTCTCCCAGTATGGAAATACTAATATGGGTGTTGTGACCATATTCTCCTTTAGAGTGTTCAATCCATGCTAACATTCCTCATTCCACTGAAACTTAGTATCCTTCTTGAGCAATTTCTCCATCACCAAAGTGATCTACACATACCCCTTTATAAAAATTTTGTATTATCATGTATGTCCCAATGTGGCCCTCAAATGGCACACTGATTTCGGTGGTGGTAGGTTCACAATGAATGCAAACTTTGTAGGATCCACGGTCAAACCTTGTTTGAATACTATGTGACCCAACATAGTTCCAAAGGGTGTTCCAAATATACATTTCTTAATGTTCAAGGATATTTGGCATTGCCTACATATTTATAACATCAACCTCAACACCTCTACACGATCCTTCAATAGGATGTACATTGTCCAATCATCCAAATATACCTCTAGAAACTCATGGATGAATTCTTTGAAGGCAACAATGACTACTCTGGAAAAAATTGTTGGTGCATTCTTCAGTACAAAAGGCATGACTATGTACTGGTAGCATCCCCATTATGTTGCAAAGGTATTCTTGTACCAATATTCTGGTGCTATATTGATTTGGTGGTAGCCTGAGAATCAATTAGTGAATGAGTATACCTCCCACATTTTATAAAACTTAATCTGTAAAGGGTGTAAGGAAGGGGCCATGTAGGAAAGCAACATTGAGCTTTCTCAGGTCTACACAGATTCTTATGCCTCCTTGCTTCTTCTCTTGCACTACCATGGGGCTTATCCATTCTGATTCTTCTATAGGTTATATGATTCCTTTTTCCAACATTCTGTCAATTTATGCTCTTACTTTATGCTTGTATATGGGTTTCAATCTGTAAGGCCTATGTCTAATAGGTCTTACCTCTTGTTTGAGAGGGATATTCATCTCTCCAAGTTCTCCTGCAACACCCTTCATTTCTGTGAAGGTCGTTGGGAATAGGTCACTGTACTCATGCATTAACTTTGTTGTCCTTTCCATTGTTTTCTCATCCCAGTAGTCCCTAATGCTGACCATTTTGGGATTCTCAACTGTCCCAATGTTGACTTTTTTCACCTTGATCAGTGCAAAAATTACTTTTAATTCTAGGGGTGGACCATCCACTTATCTTTTGCCTTCAACTTTCTCAATTTGAATATTGTGCAGGTCGTCTTCATATGGTCCTTCTTCCTGTACATGGTAGCATGACAATGGTTCTTTCACTATCTTTCTGCTCTACTATTGTTCTTTTGTTATGAGCTGAAATTTTGGTTCCTTAATGAATATCACCCCTCTTTATTTTTAAATGTTGTATCTATGTTGGGCTTCTCATTCTCAATTGAGAACGTGACAGTAAAATTATGTTGTAGTATTGTCTAGCTCGTAGTTCCTCTGCACAGTTCCTGGTCTATGTACTAGTTTTCTTCGATTCCCTCTAATGTGTGTACAAAATGATGAGGCCATTCCTATGGGGGTTTGATTCTCTACAAAGATTTGCACTTCTCCAATTGTTCTGCTGGTTCCTCCTGTCCATTGTATTTCTGAGTTGCACTCCTCTTTTTTTCTGCGTCGAATCTGATGCGCAATAGTATTTTTCATTGGTACTAGTCCTTGATTGTTTCTTTGTGTGCACCCCACCATATTGAAGGTGTAGCCTTAAGTGCGACGTCGAGAGCCAACAATATCTAACTATCTGATACTGCCTCCTCATATCTCGTTAGGAATTCTTCCAAGTCATTGATTGCATGGAAAATTTGAGGTTCTTTGATTTTTGTCCCAACCCACCTTACTACATGGTCTATTTGTGCACATCTTTTGGACCTCATGTAGGTGCTACTACCAATTATACAGACCCATGTCTGAGCCAGAAGTACATGATGTGATACTTCTCCAACTAAGTACACCATCGACAGTTGGATTGATGTAATATTCGACGCACGCGATGGTTCTGTATAACTAGTTAATTTCTTCCATATCTAGGCATGTTGGTTCCACAAATATTTTGGCTTCCAATGGATCTAGAGGCACGATAAACCTATATTATCCTAACTCAAATTTCATCTTGTTTGTCTTCAGTTTGATTATCTCCTGATTGTCAAATGCCTAATTCAATCCCAATAGTGTTGTATATGGTGTTGTTCCATCCACAATTTCGATCACTTCGAAGTCTCCCTTAGTGTGCACTATGTCCAGATCTATTGTCACTCCTTTCAACCTCCCTATTGGTAGAACTCTTTGTTGGTTTTCTAACTTCAGTTGGACTAGTGAATAGCCAAGGTAGGTTCTCCCATGCATTTCCATGTATTTTTGGGAAATACATTCACTTCAAATCCCAAATGTAATATCACATCGCCCATGTTAAAATATTTGATGTTGGCATTCAATCTAAACTCTCTATTGGTTCGCCTTCTGGCATGGAGGTGATTGACTATCCTCTATTCTAACTTTCGCTCAGAATTTGTGGTACATCTATCTAATAGATTATGTGATACTAAAATAGATGATGGATCCTTAAATACTTGAATGTAGGATTGCAGGAAAGTTTTAATACAACTTACGTGGTTTCTAGGGTGGACTTCACTGGTATGGTCCAATGTTGATGACACTTCATAGGTTGGGATGTATTGATTATGATATGTGGTAGATGTAGATGGAACATTCTACCTAAGAAATTCTTGTCTTTCCTCTTTAAATGTCTCCTTTTCCTTTCATGAATAAAATTGCTTGGGTGGCTAGATATTCTTCTTAATCCATTAGTGTTGTATCGGTTCTTGTTTGCCCACATCATCTCCTGTTTTAGCACCTCCACGTGTCACTATGTTGATGTTTCTTCCTTCTTCCTTCACTTCTGTTGAAATCCATTGAACATTCTGATTGTTCTGATTTATATTTTCTTGGATCTTTACTAATAATTTCGGTCATTCTTCTGTGTCATGATTCAATGTACGACAATACATACAAGTCATTGGTGGCAGTTGAAATTCTCTTGCATTGGGTCCTAGTTGTTGTAATTTATAGCACACTATTGGGCCTCTTCCACGTCCAAAGCCTCCTCTGCCTCTTCCACCTCCTCTGTACCCAACTCGATCTTTGCACAATGTATTGTATTGGCGTACCCCATTATATTGCACAGGGTTACACTACGGTTGTGTAGTGTTATACTATTGTGGCTGCATGTTGTTATATTGTTGTGGTGCAGAATTATACTGTAGTGGTGCCTAATTGAATTACGGTGCAACTTACCTTGTCATCAGTTCGGCTTGCATCATATATGTTTCTGATGTCCTTTCCCTCATCAGATCCATTTTTCTACAGTCTTTGTCATCGTGCCCTACTGACTTGCAAAAAGTGCAGTATGCATTATTTGGTATTGTTTGGTATTTTTGCATCATAGGAAAATGATATGGATTATGCCCATGTGTCTTGCAAATTTCACACTAGGGTCCTCCTGTTGGAAAAGGATTTGGACTCCCCATTGCAATATACTATGCGAATGTTGGACATTCATTCTTATGGTGCCCTTCTATTCTACATGTGTTATGCCAAACAACTTCTCGCTTGTCCTTTCCCTTATTCTAATTGAGCTGGAAGGTAATATTCTTCAGGTTCCCCTTCAACTTCTCTATAGGTGGATCTGTCTTGTGGTACTGATTCGCCTCCATCTGTAAGGATGCCTGAAGATCCTCTACTTCAGATTGGCCTTTTTGTTGCCTGAGTGGGTATTTCAAGTGCGGTAATATAGAATTCACAAACAGATGCCTATGTTTCATATCTATCATGGCATACCTCAACTTCCCTTTCAAACACTTAAATCACTGGTCAATTTACCAAACAGATTCTTCTGGTTTCTGTCAGATTTATATCATCTTGTTCATGTATTGATCCTATGAGCTTGGCTTATGGAAATCATTGATCAATAACTTCTTAATGTATGTTGGTGTCCTTGTCATCCCAAGTGCACTGTTTACGTCTAGATTCATGTACCAGTCTAGTGTGTGGTCTCTTAGTGTAATGGCTAGATGCGCAAGTTTAGTGTCTTCATTAGTGATATGCTTTGCTTCCCAGATATTTGCACAAATGAACAAGTGTTTCTCTAGGTCTTCGTCTGCCTCTCCTTGAAATTTTGGTAGCTGGATGGTGGGATCATGTTCTTCCATTGCAAACTGTGTCGGGATACTACCTCTGCGTGGTGTATACCCTTGACTAATATTTCCTAAACTGGTTCCCCCAGTTGTTGTTCCTTGTGTGGATGTACTTCCTACTGTCCTCCTTCTCCCGAAACTCAATTTTCTAAACAGTGGTGTTCATGTTGGTGTATTAGTCGCACATGGATTCATGGGTTCCAAACTGACATTCACATGGATAGGATTGTTGTCTCCTATTCCCGCTCTTGGACCTCTGGTATTCCTCTCATATTTTGCGTGCAGGATTTCTTCAATCTGATCCACATCCCAAAGATCCTCTACCTCTTCATTTCCACTTTCTAAGCCTTCCCTCGCGGCTACAACTCTCTTCTTGGTTTTCACCTTGTATTGGTAGGTTACTCCACTGCATGTCTTTCCATATGTCACTATGATCCACTAGATCTAGTCATCATCCATCATGATTGGGTCCAAGGCTTCCTCCTTCTTTCTTTTATCTACTTCTCCTTCCATTTCTCCTTTTTTTGTCAGTGCTTCCCCCCTTCCCCCATGTATGCAGGGAAGTTTATCTGTCTGATTCCATTGTCATTACACCTTTGTTATACAGAAAGATCTTAATAGAAGTATATAATGATCTAATATACTTTCCTTGAGGTCCACGTAGAAACTCTTTCTCTGGTGTGATGTACGACTTCACGATATCTATTGAAATTCTGTTATAAATCCTTCTACAATACTATCAATCCAAAAATATACTACACATGTGGATTTTTTATTCACCTGCTGTAACTACGCAATTTGAACTGGGGTCCACTCTGACTATCGGATCAGATTTTTTGCATGGTTATCCTTCAACCTCAATATCCACTCCTTCAATAAGTGTGGAAAATATTAGAAAAAAACTTCATGTAGATCAATAAACACATACTTCTCAAGATATTTGCACGATGTTATAGTAGGGATTTTTTTCTCTTTCTGTGCAAACTCTAGCTCCTTTGTCTTTAGCCAACTTTCGATCTCGAATTTTATGGGATTCCACAGTCTCAACATCCCCTCCTAGCGGTGCATTATTATCACCTTCTTATCATCTGATTCAGTATTCCTTCGAACCACCTTCCATAGTTCTGATAGTATTTTAATAGATCTTCAACAGATCACCCATTCTTCTACCAGATATTCAATAGATTTCATCTACTCAATCCTATGTTGTTCATCCCGACAATGGAACCATTTGTTGTTTTCTTATCTAAGCTATGCTTTTAACATGTTTGACCCAGGTTCAAGTCTACTAGGGTTCCAACAAATCCTCTAAAATGATCGTCGCTCCTGGTAAACCAAAAGAAAATGTAGTACACAGAGTGTCTACGCAGTCCCACCCAAGATAGTCTTAATGGCTGACTGCAATGCTCAAGTTCTTGCAGTCCAGGATTAAGTGGTGATCTTTTAGTGCGTGTTGTGGATTCTATTTATTGTATTAAGCAATATTATGTTAGTCACCAATCTTAGTTATCTTGTTGTTCCTTATGCATGCATGCAAATCCAAATATTTAACTATTTCAACAAAGCATTTATATAATATTTAACCATTAACAACAAAGATATAACCAACAATCATTCCACACAACACATGAATTACTGTGCTTCACCCCCTCCTGGGTTACATCCACAAAGATTTGTCTCTAAGGCTCTTTTATTATAAGTCTGTCATGCATGGCGTCGTGCGCACTACAACTCCATGACCTTTATGAGGCTGACTAGATCACACCAGGCTCCTCAGCCTTCAATCTAACCCTCAAGGTTGAGTCCCTTTTCCCTCCCATAGATCAACCGATTACAAAAAGGTATCAGAGCATATCTATGTCACATACATGTTACTCTATCTCATTCGAGTAACTCATAACAACCATCAAAGACCCCTGGAACCCCCCTAGACCTCCCAGGTGTCTATTTATATCTATTCTTGGCTCATCAGTTGTTACATTCTCTTATGAAAACCCTAACCTAATTAGGTATTCTTGCTCGCTGGTCTTGCGTTCTTTTCTCCTTTGCATGCGTGCTTTCTTCCACTGCCTTTTTTTCAGTTGTCTTTGTTTCCCTTCTTCTTCCATGTGTGCCTTGCATGCTTTTCTGTCCGTTGTCTTTCTTTCCCTTCTTCTTGCATGCACGCCTTGCATGATTTTCTGCCAATTGTCTTGCCTCACGACGTGCCTTTTCCCCAAAATGGGCATGTGACCAACATCAAGCATTCGTGTTACCCAAGCATCCAATGTACACTTCCTGTTATTTCTTTCATATTTCATGGACCCATAATTTGTTTGAAGGTTCGACATTAGAGGTACATATTTGGACCTTTAGTATCTCCCATGATCTAGGGGTGGTAGTAGCCCAAAACAAGCCAATGGGTTCCTTCCTTGTGGCTTAGACCATCAGTTTAGATAATGTTGACCCTACATTGATCATTTTTTTTTGTCAATTGAGCCTTTAGTGCAATGGGAATCTTATTACCTTTTTTATCACTTGAATCTAGTCATTGTCATCCATATGTGCCAAAGCTTTTGAGCATGGTTAGCAGGTGAAGCAGTGGGAGAGGCATTAGGAGAATCAACCTTAACTACTAAGGGACAATCCTTATTCTTATAGCCTAGCCTATGGAACATGGAATAGGTATTAGGTAAGTTAATATACCTAACAAGTTGCATTATAATCTTTGCACTAACATGGATGAAAACTTGTTCCTCGAGATATTTTGAAAGGTATACTCATAGATACACATATATTTCTATGTGGGGATTAAAAAGTGTTGGGAAGAACTATGACTAGTGAACTGCCTAATGGGTAGGGAAAATTTTAGGGGCTACATTTTTCCCATGGGATAATTTTCCATGTTTTTTCTCAAAAACAAATTGCAAATTTCCATTTTTTCTAAAAATCACTGGCCCAAGTTCTATAGGATAAAATTATTTTACCTTAGAAATCATCATTTTTTTTATAAAAGATATATAATATCATTAGAAATTTGAATATTTTTACAAAACAATTGCCGAATATTTTACAGTTTGCATATTAAGCACTAGTAAGATTCACCAAAATTTCTACATTTTAAGATAAACTTCGATCCTTAAAACTATCTCTCCCAAGAATATATTCCAAAAAGTACAAAACTACAAAGGAAGACCAATGAACTCAATCTAGACAAGAAAATGCATTGTCCTCCGCACATCCATAAAAAATACCTTCATACCATTCACATAACACAACTAGGCAATTATGATAGAGCCAAAGACCTTAAACTAAAACTTTAAATAACATTATGATCTTCTTTAATTGTAAACTGAAAAAAAAAATCAATTAAATAATGTGTTATATAAATCTATACCATAACGAGACTTTGAATAATGCTACCTTGAAATACCCAAGAGGATGTTGGAAATAGTAATTACAAGTCGGTGAGCTTTATGTCTCAGTCAATTTGTCACTAGGTTTGTTAGTCGACCGAATCGGCAGTCCACAGATTTTTCTGTGAGTATGAAAATACAAAGTCGCACGTTTATGTAAGATCAGTTTTTTTTATTAGTCGGAAAGCACGACAGTTATTAATAGAGATGGTCTTATCTTTCTCGAGTCCATTTAAGTAGTTGAAGAGGCAGTAAAATTTATTGTTGTCTTTAATGTTAAGTTGGTTTACTTCTACAGGAAGTATCAGTCACAGTCTTTATAAGTATGAGTCTTTAGTTAGTCGATATAGATGTAGACAGAACAAAATCATGAAGAAGAAACAAAAACAACTAAGGAATCGAAGAAGTCTGAGAGCTCAAGATCTAGTTTTGTAAGTTGTATAAATTTCTTAGAAGTTGTTGGAGCCGAACATCATCTTAGTTATTATATTGTGTCTTAGCATGCAAAACTAAAGTTAATATATATATATATATATATATATATATATATATATATATATATATATATATATCAAGTAGCTTGTGTGTTAACAAATTTCATGTGTATTTTTGAGTTTATGTTTTAATCATAACACTATGTTATTATGCATCCATAAATAGTTTCATTGAGTGTATCTTCACAGCGCGCAGTAAATCATGCAGTATGTACACTTTGCGATAAGTCTTTAGACCGTTGTCGCAAAGTCTTTTTGACGCACAATATTTTTCACTGTGTTGTGCACAATTTCCCTGCATGTTGTAGATCCGAGATCTAGTATTAGAGTAGGTTGATCAGAGCATCAATTATGTCAAAAAGATAAATATGGCTTCTACTTCAAATCTGCAACCTCCCACTTTTATAGGCAAGAACTATGAGTTATGGTCCTTGACCATGAACGAATTTTTCCAAGGTCAAGATGCATGGGAGATAGTCGAGAATGGTTACGTGGAACTAGCAGATCAAGAAGCATATAATGTACTCACACAAGCTGAGAAGGATGCTTTGAAAGATCAAAGAAATAATACTAGAAAGGTGATGTTTTACATACATCAAGCCATGCATGAGAGAATACTCCCAATATTTTCATTAGAAAATCAAGCTAAGGAAGCATGGGATATATTAGAAACATATTATCAAGGTATGGACAAAGTCAAGACTTCAAAACTACAAATTCTTAGAAGAGATTTTGAAACTTTGTCAATGATAGACACAAATAGAGTAGATTCCTTTTATACCCATGATATTGTCCTGATAAATCATATTAATTATCATGGTGAAACCATAGAAGAAATAAAAGTTGTGAGAAGGTACTTAGGAGTCTCCCTCCTAAATTTGATACCCTTGTTGTGAATTTGGAAGAAAGCAAAGACATGAGTCAATTTAGTTTAGATGAACTATAAGCTTCCCTCATCAATCATGAACACGATTAAATAGGTCAAGTACGTCATTAGAAAATGCATTTTTCATGTAGTCATCTATGAGTTGTGGAAGACTAATGGGGATAGCTATCTCTAGAGGAAGAGGAAGAAGTTCTGTTATAGGTGGACGTAGTAGCAATCCTGGAAATACCAGTGGAAGAGGTCAAAACGAAAATACCAGTCACTCAAGTTGTCATAGAACTGACGAATCAAAGATTCAGTGTCATTACTGCAAAAAGTATGGACATTATGTTGGAAGATTGGTTGTTGTCATTGATGTCAACCCTAGTCATGGGTTTTGGACCACAAGATTGATAAAGATATTTGGACATGAAGGATAATGCACATGCATATACAACACCCATAAATGGATAGTATACATCATGTTGTTTCCGGTGGTATTTGGAACGTCACGTGGATCCTCATGGTTGAGGAGAAATGAATTTTTGAAGATGACAAAGTGAATTGAAGAAGGAAGTACATGTAGGCCCTAAAGATAATTAAAGAAAAGAATTACATAATAAGAAAGTGTCAGGTCGGCCCTAATGTTAAAAGGAAGTGACATAAATGGTATAAATAAACATCATTATACATTCATTTGATACAAGTCGAATTTTAGAGGAAATAAGAAGTAAAAGAAGGCCATATTTCAAGGGAGGATGAAGTCTTTTGGTGATGTGTTCTAAGTATCAACATTAGAGAGGGTTACCTTTAGTACAGTTTAACCACTGGAAGGAAGATCCTAAGAAGAAATGGAAACTTACTTGAAAGCTCTTGGGGCAGATGTTTGGTTCTCAGTTGCTTCAGGATACAATGCTTTGAAGAAACCAAAGACTGCGGCTTAGAAGGAAGGAAAAAGGAACAACAAATTGGCAATAGATACCATGATGGATGGATTGAAAAATTCAGTGAAATCCAAGGTGGGATCATGTGCATCATCAAAAGAGCTTTGGGACAATCTACAGGACCTTTATGTAAGGAAAGACACAGAAGAAGAAGAAAAAGAAGAAGTTGAAGCAAATTACAACATCTCAGATTTCAAAGAAGAAAATAGAGGTCAGTTATTTTGCTTTAATTATGAAGGAGTAGGTCATGTTGAATTTGAATGCCCTCATCCAAGGATTGAAAGAAATGACACTAAAGAAGAAAATTTGAATGAAGAAGAAGAAAAACATGAAGAAAAAATTATTCAACAAGAAGATGAGAATCTTAAAAAATTGAAGCATGTTGAGATTGAAAATAGAAAGCTCAAAGACACACAATAAAAACTAAGAAGTGAATTAGGTAGTTGTGAAAAGACAGTTGTAATCTTGAAGAAACAATTAGAAGACTTTGAGAAACTAAGAGAAGAAACCATTTCCTTGAAAACTCTACTCGAAGAAGAAAGAAGAATAGAAGAAGTAAGGAATGTCCAAATGATAAAGAAAGAATAAGATTGTGAGAAACTTGAACAAGAAGTTGTCTCATTGAGGAAGAGCTTAAGAAACTCTCAAGTGCCAAAAGACTTAACACATCTTGCATGCATGGGTGAAAATTTTTACAAAGAATATGCAAATACCAACAAGAAGGTTGAAAAAAGAGCTACACAGATAGTTGATGAGAAGTGGACCAGGATACTAGAAAGAAGGAATGATTACAAAAGAGATGAATATCCAAGAAGACCTCCTACCTTTAGGAATAAAAGAAGCTTTAATCAGTATGAAGGAAACTACAGAAGAATAGATCATGAACCCAGATGGACTACATCACAAAGAAGCCCACTTACTCCAAGGTATCAAAATTTCTTTCTTGGTCATTGCTATACTTGCAAAAATTTTGGACATAAGGAAATTAATTGGAGAATCAATGAAAGTAACACTTACGCAAGAAACATGAATGGTGTAAATAGAAGATATGGAAATAATCATGGATTTTTCAACAGAGGTTATAATTCATTTTCCCCATTGATGAACTAAAATATTACATGCTACAAATGTAATTATCTTGGTCACAAAGCATGAGATTGCTGCTATATGAATGAAGATGTCCCTATGCCAACCACAGTATGGAGAAGGAAAGAGATTAAAAACAATGAAGATTGTTGAATAGCATTGATTGTTGATGAATGTAAAGAAGAAGATGAATGGTACATAGACAGTGGATGTTCTTCACACATGACCGGGGATCAAGACAAATTCATCATCTTGAAGAGAAAGGGTGGCAATGTTGCATTTAGAGATGACTCATCTGCCAAAATACTTGGAAAAGGTGTAGTAGAGCTTGGAAGAAAAAATGTAAAAGCAAAGAATGTTCTATTGGTTTAAGACTTGAATCATAATCTACTCAGTGTTATTAAAATGTGTGATTAAGGATACACTCTTACGTTCGATTCCGAAAAATGTAAAATCAGAGAAAATAACTCAGGAAGATTGGTTGCAATTGAACAAGAAGACCAAACAACATATACATCCTAGACATGAAGAAGAGAGAGAATACAAAAGCCACACAAAAGGATTCTAAGGAAGAAAAAGTACCAAAGACCAAAAATATGGATGAAGTATTATTGAGTGCCACATGTTCAGGGGGAGCAGCCCCAAAGAAGAGAGTTACATTTTCCATTAAACTCAGGGGGAGCAGCCCTAACCTTTGCCATTGATGTCAAAGGGGGAGATAAATTGGGATCATGATGATAGGGGGAGCATAATGTGGCGCACTTAAAAGTTTTTGGTTGTGTTGCATACGCACATGTTCCATATGAGATGAGAAAGAGGCTAGACAACAAAGGACAAAAATGTGTATTTGTAGGGTACTCTAAAGAAAAAAAGCATACAAGATGTATGATCCTATTACAAAAAAAGTCATAATCAACCACGATGTTCAGTTTGTGGATAATGAAGCATGGGATGGAAGCATAAAAAAGACATACATAATCATTCATGATATTGAGCATGATGATACATAAGAAAAAGTGGTTCAAACACCATGTACAAGTCAATGCACAATCCCTTCTACACCTGGAACTGCGATGCAAATGACAACACAAAACACTCCAGTAAGATTAGCAGGTGCACTGTCTACACCTAGAGCGCAACAAACACCAAAAATCAGTCCAAGTAGTTCTACATCTCTAGTTCCAACATTAGCAAGTCTGTTACCAAGGAAGACAAGACGTCTACATGACATCTATAATGAGGACAAAAAAAAATCATTTTCAGTTTTTTCTATGTTTTCACAAATAGATGATTCATTAACTTTTGAAGAATTTGTCAAAGATGATGTACGGGCTCAATCCATGGATGAAGAAATCATATGCATAGAGAACAATCAGACATGGAAGTTGGTGGATGTACTTGAAGACAAGGATGTGGTAAATGTTAAATGGATAAATATAAAACCATGAAATATGCAAAAGGAAATGTGCAGAAGCACAAATAAAGGTTAGTTGCAAGAGGTTTTACACAAGAACCTGGAATTGATTTCGATGAAACATTTTCACTTGTTGCGCACATGGACATAGTGAAAACTGTGTTAGCCATTGTCGCGCGGTACAAGTGGTCATTTTATCAGATCAATGTAAAGTCAACATTTTTGAATGGACATTTATAAGAAGAAGTGTATGTGGAACAACCACAAGGCTATGTGATTCTAGGACAAGAGAACAAAGTGTACATATTGAATAAAACACCGTATGGGTTAAAGCAAGCTCCCAGAGCTTGGTACAGTCGCATAGATTCCTATCTCACACATAATGGTTTCTATAGAAGTGAAAGTGAGCCAACTTTGTACATCAAAGAAAACCAACAAGATAACAAGTTAATTGTTTTCTTATATGTAGATGATTTGATTTTTACAGGTGATTTTAACATAGAGGAATTTAAGTTAGTCATGAAGGATGAATTTGAAATGACTGATTTGGGGCTTATGAGATATTTTATGGGTATTGAAGTTCATGAGTCCAAAACTGGTATATTTATCTCACATTATAAGTATGTGCATGAAATTTTGAAAAGATTGAATATGATAATTTCCAAAGTAGCCCCAACACATGTCATAAAAGGATTGAAATTAAGAAAATAAGATGAAGGGTCCAAGGTGGATCCCACACTCTTTAAAATACTGGTAGGTAGTCTTATGTATATAACAACTAGACCTAATATAATGTATGGAGTGAGTTTTATTTCAAGGTTCCTAGAAACTCCAAAATAATCACATTGGAAGGCAAGAAAGAGAATTTTGAGATATGTAAATGGAACAAAAGATTTTTGCATTAGATATTATACTTGAAAAGTTTTTAAACTTATTGGATACACTGAAAGTGATTGTGGAGGCAACATAGATGTCAAGAAAAATACCTATGGGTACAGATTTCATTTTCGAATAGGTATGGTATCACAGGCATCAAGGAAGAATCCCATAGTGACTCTGTTTTTAGCATAAGTAGAGTACATCGTAGCTACAAGTGCAACTTGTCAAGTAGTGTTGTCATAGGGGTAGACCGAGGGTCTAATGCTACAACAACACACCAAAAAAACCCTAACTACTGGCCCTTTCGACAACACTTGCGAAGAAGATGAAGTCTCACCCGAGGTAGAGGTAGGGGTGTTTGTAGGACTAAGATGTTTGCAACCTTAGCTGGGACACATATAAGTGATTCAAACACTTAATAGATCACTTAGCAGTTAATATTCATCAGTACTTACTCTTAGTGTTAAGCCCTAATATTAGCTCATTACCCCTTAATTGGGGCATATTATATTAGTAATGTTATTTTATTTATGTTGGCTTTAGGCCATTAGTTGTAATTATACCTCCTAGTCTCCTATATATACCAAGGAGACATTTTCATTTTGAATCATCTGGTACTTGAACATTTAAGTGGGCTAAAAAGAGGTTGCCCCCTCGAAGAGTCTTATTATCTAAAATTATATTTTTTTCAAGGTGTTGAGTACTTTTTCTGAGGATTTTCTATGCTATATTGATATTTGGTTCTTAACATATGGTATCAGAGCTCAAGGTCTTGGGGTTTCGCTGCTACATTTGAGACACCTTGGAATTTTTGCTATAACTTTTTTTCTACAATGTTTCAGAAGGAATGGCTAGGAGGATATTTATTAGACAGATCAAGGTACGTTGGGTTGAAAATTAAGCTCCTAAGGACTTATACTTTCGGAGATACAGTCTCTACAAGACAGGGTTCTAGAATCATCCTAAACTGAGTCATTGTGACATTTTTGCTATAAAAACGTTTTTGTAACATTTAAAACCCTAAAATATGGAGGATATTTAAAGAAATTAGTAAGGTATCTGTGGTAAAAATTTCAGCTTCTGGGTCATCTTAAATTTGTAGATACACCTTGTGTAAGATAGGGTATCTGACTAGTCCTATTGACTAGTCTCAAGAAGGTGTTCCAGGTAAAACAATCATAACTTATTCCTCAAGTATCCAAATTGTGTGGAATTGGTTTCATTGGATCTTGGACATTCTTTAGTATTTCTGGTGCAAGTTTCATAATTGTACATCAATTATTTTGTGCAGGGCACACTATACAAGTGAGATCTTCTGGAAAGGCCAAAATTCGACAAGTTGTGGGGAAGTTACCATAAATTCCACTTGGCACATCCAATTTTGATCAGACCTATGGCATTGCAGAGAAGAGATATTAGAGAAATACATAAAATAAAGTTTCATACCCAGAAGGGCTGAAACGTGGGAGATACAACAAAAGAAATATTGTCTAGCATAACCATCTCAAAATCAAGGTTCAAAAGTGATACTTGGCCACCATGCCACCCAAAAAGGGACCTTCTACACCAAATAAGCCTCCAAAAAATCCTACTTGGACTCTTGATGAAGGTGAAAAAATGCGTAGGGACATAAATGATTTACAAAAGAAGATAGTAACAAAAGATGAACTACAAGAGATGATGGAGGGTTTAAAAGGGG
>JASDQU010014402.1:127127-141377 GCA_032191745.1 Picea mariana
GAGGAGAAAAGCGGTACAAGGCTAGACTTGTTGTAAAGGGGTTTGCACAAAAGAAAGGTATAGATCTTGATGAAATATTTTCTCCTATTGTTAAAATGACTTCAATTATAACTATTTTAAGTCTTGTGGCAATAGAAGATTTGCATCTTGAACAGTTAGATGTAAAAACAACTTTTCTCCATGGGGATTTGGAGGAAGAGATTTATATGCAGCAGCCACAGGGGTATGGGGTCAAAGGGAAGGAGAATTTGGTATGCTGGTTGAAGAAGAGCTTATATGGCCTAAAGAAAGCTCCAAGGCAATGGTATTTGAAGTTTGACAGGTTTATGACAGAACAACGTTATAATAGATGTCATTCTGATCACTGTTCTTATTTTAAAAGGCTAGAAAATGAAAGCTATATTATCTTGCTATTGTATGTAGATGACATGCTTGTTACAGGGTCTAATGTGCAGGATATAAATGTGCTCAAGAAGAAATTAGCCAATTCATTTGCGATGAAGGATTTGGGTGCTGCAAAGAAAATCCTTGGTATGAGAATAACGAGAGATAGGAAAAATTGCAAACTGACATTGTCTCAGGGTGAGTACACAGAAAAGGTGTTGGAGAGGTTTAGAATGAAAAATGCAAAACCAGTTAGTACACCTTTGGCCAGCCATTTCAAATTAACTAAGAAAATGTGTCCCAAGACAAAGGAGGAGATAGAATACATGTCCAGGGTCCCATATTCATCAGCAGTTGGTAGCTTGATGTATGCAATGGTTTGCACAAGACTAGATATTGCACATGCAGTGGAAGTTGTGAGTAGGTATATGAACAATCCAGGTAAAGAACATTGGGAGGCAGTAAAGTGGATTCTCAGGTATTTGAAAGGCACTACTACACATGCATTGTGTTTTGGAGGTTCAGACACGTTTCTACAGGGATATGTTGATTCTGATATGGTAGGTGATAAAGACAGCAGGAAGAGCACCACAGGGTATGTTTTTACTATAGGTGGAACAATAGTAAGTTGGATTTCGAAACTGAAAAAGGTTGTTGTACTTTCAACAAAGAGGCAGAGTATGTTGTTGCTACAGAGGCTAGTAAAGAGATGATTTGGTTACAAAGGTTTATGGAGGAATTGGGAAAGAAGCAGGAGAACAACAGGTTGTACTATGACAGTCAGAGTGCCATTCACCTTGCAAAGAACTCAACCTTCCATTCAAAGACTAAGCATATATAGTTTAGGTACCACTTCATATGATCCACCTTGGAAGATGGACGATTGAAGATGGAAAAGACACACACTAGCCAGAATCTTGCAGACATGTTAACAAAGGGAGTAACCAGGGAGAAATTGAGTTCTTGCTCAGTTTCATTAGGTCTTCAAGAATGAAGATGAAAATGAGAAATTTTCCAGGTCCAAGAAGGTTTAGAGTCCAGCATATACAGCAGCGGTGGAGTTGTTGAGATCAGTCTCCAAGTGGGAGATTGTTGGTTGTGGAGCCTGGTTATCTTCCTGATTCAGAGATCCTTGCTTTCAGCCGTGTTTATACCCCATGAAGTATTTACACCCCAGAAGTATGTACACTCTTCCACGTGGGGGAGTGAAGAGGGGGGGTACCCCCTCTGCGGGGTCTAGGGGGCCTATCCCCCCGACTGGGGGGTCTGGGGGCAAGCGGGCCCCCAGTAGGGGTTCGACGGTGAAGCCCCCGAAGAAAAAATTGCCTTATAAAAGTATATTGTAATTTCATTGTAAATCTAGACCATTCATTATAAGGTCGCAAATCTAACGGTAGAGATTATTTTAGGGTTTTTTTGCCCTAGAAGTCAACCCTATTTTATGAGGGAAATGTGTTGCGGCTATGGTCGGTGGTGAATATTGTATTCTGAGAGAGGAGACTGTGAGAGAAAGAAGAGGAAGTTACAACAGGTTTTGTTGTAGGTTGTATCCCTTCATTTGCTGGATAATAATAAAGGAAGGACCTGGCAATTTCTGTGGTGGACGTAGCCCACACTGGGTGAACCATGTAAATATGTGTCTCTCTTATATTGTGTTTCTTCTGTGTTTTGTTTCTTCATTTGTTTTATTTTATTACTCCGCGGTCCTGTTTTTCTAATAGGAAAAACTACTCAAAAAAGGTCATTCTGGTGTTATTTCCCAACTCCATGCCATACAAGAAACAAAGACACCCTCGGTGTTGCAAGACCTCCAAGCCATCCTTTCTAAACATCAATTTGTGTTTTTCACTCCCCAAGGACTTCCTCCTTCCCGTGGTGTTCATGATCATTCCATTCCCCTTGTACCCGGAAGCCTTCCTCCCAATATTCGTCTGTATCGTCACCCCTTTTCCCAAAAAAATGAAATTGAGAAAATAGTCCAGGAACTCCTTAATGCAGGCATTATCCGCCCTAGTATGAGCCCTTATTATTCTCCTATGGTCACGGTCCTGAAGAAAGGAGGTTCTTGGTGAATGTGTCCTGACTTCCGTACCCTCAACAAACTTACCATTAAAGATGAATTTTCCATTCCTATCATTGATGACCTCTTGGATGAATTGAGTGGCACCCAATTCTTTACTAAACTTGATCTTTGTTCAAGCTACTACTAGATACATATGAAAGAGGCAAACATTCCCAAGATTTCCTTTAGAACTCATGAGGGCCACTATGAGTTTTTGGTCATGTCCTTTGGCTTGTGTAATGCCCCCTCCACCTTCTAAAGCCTCATGAATCATGTCTTCCGTCCTTTTCTCCACCATTTTGTCTTAGTTTTCTTTGATGATATCCTCATCTATAGAAAAACTGGGACAGGCCATCTTTCTCATGTGGATCAAGTTCTCCATCTACTTTCTCAGCACCAATGTTTCTTGAAACAGTCTAAATGTGCTTTTGGCGCCTCAGAAGTAAAATACTTGGTTCATCTGGTTGGAAAGGATGGCGTCGAGGTGGATCCTAAAAAGATTGAAGCTATGCAAAACTTGCCTCACCCCAAGACTCTCAAAATCTTGCATGGATTTATGGGCTTAAAAAGGTATTATCGCAAGTTTGTTGAGAATTATGGAAAGATTGCAACACCTCTCACTATTGTCCTAAAAAAGAACTCTTTCACTTGGACTCCAGTCGCTGCTCAAGACTTTCAAACCTTGAATATGGACATGTGCACCACTCCAGTCCTACCCCTTCCTAATTTCACAAAGGCCTTTGTGTTGGAATGTGATGCCTTAAGGAATGGAATTGGTGTTGTTCTTATGCAAGAGGATCGACCTTTGGCCTTTACCAGCAAGAAACTATCTGAAATAAATAGGGAAAAATCAATAAATGAAAAGGAAATGTTGGCTATTTTGCATGTTGTTGATCTGTGGTTCCCTTATCTATTGGGGCAACATTTCCAAATTAAGACAAACCATCAAAGCCTCAATTATTTTATGGAACAACGCGTTTCCTCCCCGAAGCAACAAAAATGGGTGACTAAGCTCTTTGGGTATGATTATGAGATCATTTATAATAAAGGCAAAGACAATATGGTTTCGGATGCACTTTCTCGGAAATATGAAGATGAAGAATCCATTTTTTCTCTTTCCTTGATTGTACCAGATTGGCTCCAAGCTGTTCACCGGGAATGGCTACAAGATCCCAAAATTTTGCATCTAATCCAACAATTGCAGTCCAATGCTCCAGCTCCCCCAGGGTACTCTTGGCTCCATGATGAGCTTCGATACAAAGGCCATTTGTATTTAAGTAAACAATCAAATCTTAAATCCACGGTACTTTATGATCTTCATGCTACACCCACAGTGGGGCACTCCGGGTTCACCAAAACCTATGACAGGGTCAAACGTTCTTTTTTCTAGGATGGTATGAAACAGTACATTCATAATTTTATCACTGAATGTGATCTACATCAACGCAACAAGGGAGAAACATTCAAATCTCTGGGCACACTACAACTGCTTCTGATTCCACTTGCTATTTGGAAGGATATATCTATGAATTTTATTACCAGCTTACCCAAATCGGGAAATAAATCAGTCATCATGGTGGTTTTTGATCGCCTTTCCAAGTATGCTCATTTCTTCCCTCTTCAACACTCATTTATAGCATCCACGATGGCTCAAATTTTCATTGATCAGGTCTTCAAGCTTCATGGCATGCCACACTCTATTGTTTCTGATTGCGACCCAACTTTCACAAGCAATTTTTGGCAAGAAATGTTTAAGCAACAAGGCACCCAATTGCATCTCCTCACAACTTATCATCCCCAGATGGATGGTCAAATGAAATTTGTCAACAAGTGTTTGGAAACATATTTGAGGTGTTTTGTCTCGGAAAAGAAAAATTAGTGGCCTCAATGGTTACCCCTAGCTGAATGGTGGTACAACACTTCATACCATACAGCTACACGCATGACTCCTTTTGAAGTGGCATATGGTTTTATCATCCCATAAGTTATGGGAATCAATTTTTGACTGGAATATTATCTGTCTCTAGTATTTTTGTTGACAAATGATTTTTCATTCTGCAAATAATTTGAAAAAATAAAAAGAAAAAGAAAAAAGAAAAGAAAAAGAAAAAGAAAAAAGAAAAGAAAAAGAAAAAGGAAAAGGAAAAGAAAAAGAAAAGAAAAGAAAAAGAAAAGAGGGCATAAAAGAATTGAAATAAAAGCCCCATGCAATAATAGTAACTTGGCCATACCTTTCAAGCATGGCCAAGTTATTTTTAAATTTGATGTTGATAGGATAATGAATGATTTGGCTAAACAGTTTAATCTTAGCCAAAGTGTCTAGGTTAGATTAGTGAATAAATCTAGCCAGACTGTCTAATCTTGGTCAGATAGCCCTAGGGTAGAGGAATTTCTTAACCCAACATTTTAATCTGGGTTAACTGTCATAGGAAGATAGGTTAGCATGTAGGTTAGTTGCTTCATTATCTCACTCCAATAAAACTAGCTTGATGTAAAATGTTGTACCGTGTCTCAAATGCCTAAAGGATAGTTTGGTCGAAGCCCCCATGGTGGTGTCTCTTTGAAATGTTTGGGAAAAACCCATAAAAATGATTTTATCCCAAGTTTTCCCAGCGCATGTGTTCTCTGCACCCCAGTTTATGCTTCCTGCACATTTCAACGGTTTTGATCGCAGCACCCAGATCTACGGTGCACAGAGCATTCCGAACCCCCTCGACCATTCTGCTTTTAACCAGGGGGGGTTCGGAATCAGTAATAATAATTGTGCACATCTGGACGGCCCAGAGACGAGTGCTTAAATGAACAATCCAGATTGGATTCTGGACCCCCCCGTCCGTTCTACCTTTAATGGAGGGGGGGGGGGGTCCAGAATGAATGATAAACGACGCGCTAAGATCTGTGGCCAGGAAAAGGGTGCATAGATCAATGGCCCTAATTAGATTTCGGACCCCCCCTGATGATCTACTTTTATCCAAAGGGGGGGGGCGGTCCGGAATGGTTTTTTCCCTCTAGCGGGCCCCTTGTCATACGTGGTGTCAGCTTGTTGGTTCCGAAGTCCCATCCCCATCTGCTATCTGACAGCCCCCGTCACTCATGGACGTCATCTTCCACTTGTTCCACTTGCTCCCGAGTTATGTCACATCCCATAACTGCTGTGAGTCCCCTACCCCTTTTCACTCATGACCAGCCCCTTATTGTGACTTTCACCTCCAATCCCTAGCAGCCACGTCACCCGTCTGTATGTTTTGGCCACCGTCACCTGCAATCTCACCCCCAAGTGGCCTCTTGTCCATTTATTACTGGATAACATACCCGTTATCGTGCTGACCTGTCTCCCGTGCCCAACTGACCCCAGTTTTAAATAAAACTATCGTTATTCCCCCTACATTCACTATTCACCCATCGCACCAGAAAATTTACCTCTTACTCCTCCATTTCATTTCTGTCACCCTTGTCAATAGTCATTCAACCCCACTAACTTCGCATTTATTGCAGGTACGTTTGCAGAGATGGTACCAAAGCCAAGACAAGCAGAAGGAGAGGAGAATCCTTTTCTCCTGCCTCCTGTCAACCTGGACAAGATCCCATTGGTCGACAAAGACAGATTGATTGCAGATAACCAATGCGATTTCAATTTCTCAGACCTCCAATCATGGCTCAGGGAGGTTTTCCTGGACCAGAGCAATGAAATTGGACTATGGGAGTCCAATTTACCCCTTTACCTTTTTCCCCAGATACACCACTTTCCTGAATTCACCCTTAAATGCCAAGCTCATTATATTCCCGAACAGAGGGCCATCGTCTCCTCATCCGGAGACACCCTATTCTTCATCACGCCCGAAGACATAGACAAAATGATGCAAATTCCCCGTGCTGATTCTGCTTCTCCTTTCAACCTAGAAATCCTTATAGAGTTGTATCAAAAGATGACTTTTCCCCAGAGAGCTCAAATTTTCAAGCTGTTCCTTCCCACCTCCGCTCAATTCCCTTCCACAAATCCCCCTTACCCGTCGTCCATGTTCTCCACCAAGGGAAATCGGGTCATTTCCTCCCTTTGTGCTTTGTTAGGGTACTATTCCCACCAGTGGGTAGACGAGCCCATTCTGGGTTTTCTATCCATTTTCTCCACTGATGAAAAACCCACCATACAGTTTGATTTCAGAACCTTCTTGGCCGACAATATTCATGAACAGTTCGTGAATTTTGACATGGAAGGCATGTTCATATACTCGTCTATATTGGCCTACATGTTTGTTTTCTATCAAGCATATAAATTTAGTATTTCTATGCAGAAAATGAACGCATATGGAAGGCCTCAGCCAATCACAGCTTGGACCTCTTTGTTGAAGCATAACTCCACAGAATACAGCTTCATCGATCTGTTCTACCACCCTGTGGTAAGCATGTTGAGCGGCAGGCCTGAGCCTAGAATAAACGATGAAGTCCAGAGAATCCTGCATCTCTCGGATAACACAAAGACCGGGGATTGGTACCTGTATCAAAAAAACACCGAGATCAGAGTTTTTGGGTGCGAATTGGCACCGTACAACCTGCCAAAGTATGTGCCAGTAAGAATCTTTGCGTTAGAGTATATAATACAAATCATGAATTCAGATGACATCCATTTTGTATCCCTGAAGAAAAAGCAGCAACTTAGAATCAAGGCGTAGATTGGCTCCTTCATCTGCAACAGTCGAGGCACTGAGGAAGAAGCTGACAGAATGTTGAAAGAAATGAAATTCTTTATGAGTTTCCCATGGCACTATGATCCATGTGGGATCATTTCAGAAATGCAGGTGAAAAATAAAAACATCCCGTATGTTCATGAGTCCAAGCCCGAGATTGAAAAATTCGCCAACCAGACAGTGTGGGTGACTGACACCTTGATCGAAGTGGAACAGAAGGTTCCCCCGACCACTGTGCCACCAACTACTACACCACAAGTCCCTAAAGAAAAGAGGCATTTCCAAGAATCATCTCCGCCTGTCATGGAGGTATCGTCCGAGGATTTCCAGTTACACACTAAGAGAACCAAGACAATCTCAGTTCAGGTTCCAACTAGAGAAAAAGAGGTTCCATCTACCACAGTGACTAAGTCTATGATTTCTCCCTTCGGGTCAATCCTTCATAAGGAAATCACCCCAGTAGTACCGAAGAAATCCACAGACTCCCCGCTGGACACTCAGTCGGGCAAGACAGGGCCCAAATTGAGCATTTTCGAGAAGTACGAGCTGATTAAGAAAACGAATCAAACCCTTACCAGCAATACTTACGCTCAATTTTCAAAACAGACATCGACTGCGCAGCATAGGTTGTTGTTTGCATTTGACACAGAGAAGGGCACGATGCACATGGCCTTCCTCCAGGCGCAAGTACCAGACCCCAAGGTAATCACAGACTACAAGAGGGCCACCTTTGAATTCCAGACGAAGGATGTGCACCCGGGAGATCAGATGGATCTTCACAAGCAGATAGGGGAGATGGTATTCCATACATTGGTGCATGCTTCTACTTCTGCAGCCAAATTGCAGGTGTCGCTCAACAATGGTCAAACGCAACTCAAGCTGGAGAAGATATCATCCTTTACAAAGGACAATAGAATCAAGAAGTCGGAGGAGCTGGTCCTCAAGATCGGCTATGATCCTTCGAATGTCAAAGCTGTGGAGGAAATGATAAATAAGAAAAATGCAGACATCGCCTCTTTGAGGAAGCAACTGAAACTCCCGCCCACAGAGGACTCGCAAGCAAAGGAGATAGTAGAGAAGGAAGGCGAGAAGGATGAGATTCTCAAGCTGCTCATGGAGCAGAATGCTCAGCTCAAAGAAATGGAAGCTGAGATGGAGAGATTATTAAAAGAGAAGGAGAAACAGAAGCCAATGGAAGTCATTCCATTGATTGCCATCCCACTTTCAGGAACAAGCACAGCACCCGTGACAGCAAATCCATCGACGACTCCATTGACACCTCAGGAGAAGACTACCGAGCTGGCTGAGTCCATGGAAAGGATGAACCTACAGAAGATAGAGATCACCAGGCTTAAAAAGGAAGTTGAGAACCTATAGGAACTCAAAGTCTCTTTCCAGACTAGCCTGTCCAAGGAAAAGCAGGTAACAAAGAAGCTGAAGTAGGAGCTACAATAGCTCCAGAAACAAATAGTGTCAGGGAAGACATTGGCCGAGGTCAAAGAGAATGTATGGACAGACATCACAAAGTCCATAAATGAGATATGGCCCATGATTCAAATTATGTTTGAGCAGAATGAGTTGGTCCAGTGGAGCAAACAAGCCATTGAAAAGATCAGAGGAGAATTGGGAGATAGACCAACTCATGCAAATGATATCATCAAATTCCTCAATTCTAAGACCAAAGAAGAACTAGAAGAGTTGAAGATCGAGGAAAGAACAGAGACCATCCTTGAGGTCAAAAGAGTTTTGAACAAGAGAGGATTAATGCTTCAACTAGAAGAAAAGGTTCAGACCATGGACCTAGGGGTACAAAAGTTCTTCAGCAAGATCGAGGCTCTCCAGAAGAAAGGTCTCCATGGTCTGAAGGTTATTAATGATAAACTGATGACACTCCCAGATTACAAAAAGAGACTTCTTGAAGTGTCTAAGGACAGTTCAAAGTTTGCTGGCATACAAGGGAGCATCATTGGCAAAGCATTCCTGGACGCTCTTCAGTTGGACATCAATATCCAACATGAGATTCGATACATATTCCTCACTAAGTCCACATTCGCCAAGTATGCGGAAATGGACGAGGTGTATCGGAGACTACTCAAAGTTACCGTGCCTAGTCATCTCAGATGGGAGGAACTCTGCGATCTACTCAATTAGTAGATGAGCTATCCAGGTCCAGTCACTTGTCCAGTCAGATGAGGTCGTGCAAAGGCTTCATCAATGGTCTACCTAGAAATTCCACATGCAATTGCACCAAGTCATCAAGCAGTTTGATTAGTTAAATTAGTTAGGCTAAAAATAGAATTAGCATGTCCTGATTAGTTATGACAGGAACGTTTGTAATTTGGAGTTATAAATACTTCACCTTTCGAAGTATTGAGGCTTGTTGATCTTCACACCCTGATGCTATCAGACTGTACCATTTTTATGAGATCTGCCATTAATAAAAAGGAGGAACTTTTACAGGATTCTTGCGTGTATTCACTGGTGATGTTTATTCTCTAAGTTGAATGTTATTCTTTCTTTGTGGTCATTTTGTTTTCTGAAACTAATCTTTAAGAGTAACATATGTTGCAGGATTTATCTTGGATACCCTGTTTCTGACTCTAAAGATTTTAATGTTTATCTTTTGATGTTTTCAATTAACAAATTCTTAATTGCTTCTTAGTTGAATTTATTTTTCTCATCTTTTCTTCTATCCATCATTTAAGCTACTAAAATATCTAGTGAGTATATTATCTCTCCCTGTGGAAGTCTTCTTTTCTCGTTTCTGGTTGTATTTCATATGTAATTAAATACAGACCCCATAGCCCAATGGAGGTGTAGACTGTCTCAACCAATTCAAAAACACTTTGACAACAAAACCAACCTATTTCTTTACCTAGCCTAATATCTAAATTGAAAACATAGCTAAATCATATAGAGAGATCCCTCTCTAAAGCTAGAAGGGCTAGATCCCAGCTTTAAAAGTTGTTGGATAAAGTTACCTTTGTAGATTTCTTCTGTTTCAATCTCTAGGAAATTTACCAAGTGCTAACATAATGGCGACTCCACTGGGGACGAACTAAAAATTGATAATTTTTTGTTTGCTTTTCCCTAAAAAGAAAGTTCAAATTTGAGAACAAAGTAATGATTAGAGGTTGATTAACTTTGTACATATTATTTTCAGACTCACAAAACTCTATATATATATATAAACCAAAAAGAGTTATGGCTCCAAAGAAAGTTCACACTCGATCTCATCCAGACCCAGAACCCGCAATTGTGATAGATAACCCCGAACAGTTGCTCAGGCGAAAGACCTTAGCTGCAGGTTCAGTGAATCATATTCCTCTCCATAAGTTATTTTCTTTTTCAGAGAAACCTATTATTTATCAAAACCCTGACCTTGATACATTTCCACTGCGAAGCCTGGTTAGAACACGGTCCGAAAGTTTTGTGACTGGAGTCATCTTTGACCCAACTGTGTTGCAACCCCAAACCCCTGAAGTTATGTCTCCCACGACTAAACCACAAATCACTCCCTCAGTACTGTCCAGTCCCTCCTCGTCCTCGTCTTCAGTCACTACCTCGCCTATCATCCAGGTTCTCATCCCACCTCCTCCACCCATCATGGCAACTCGATATGCTCCTTTGGTGTTGGCTGCGCTGCTACATGCCATGCCCCAAGACTATGAGACAAGACTTCCACAGTTCGATGCAACGGGACCTTTAAACGCCCAACAACATGTTGACAAAATGAACGATTATTTTGACTTGCAAGAAGTTGACGAGGCTGACGTTCAAATGCGATTGTTTACCCAATGTTTGACAGGTGACGTCAAGAAATGGTACAAATCTTTACCTACCGCCTTAGTCCCTGAGCTTGTCGTGTTCCAAAGGATTTTTCTTGACAGATGGGAGGTAAAGAAAAACTCTCTCCAAATATTGTCAGAATAAGAGAATATAAGAAGAAATCAAGGTGAGACGGTACACGATTACTGCACCCATTTCAATAACCTGTACAATGTAATTCTAGCCGAAATCAAACCTCCACAGGGCCTGGCATTGATAAAATTCCCTGATGGTTTTGATGCCGATATGTCATACCAGCTGAGAAAAAGAAATTATACCACCTTGGGAGACATGCAGAAAAGTGCTATAAGTGTGGAGGCCAATCTATTGGCAAAAAGAGCATGTTAGAGGTCAGAAAGGAGAGTCACAATTAAAGAAGAACCTTCCACGTCGACCACAGACTCCAAATTGGATTCTTTGACCAGAGCAGTGGAAATAATGATGGAAATATTTACTGTATCAGACAGAATTCCTCCAAGAGACAACACACCTGCTCCTCAGGTTCAAAATCCCAACTTCAGGAGAAATCCTCCTCAAATCAGACAGAGAGATCCTAGGGATCAAAGAGAGCAGACGGGTCCAGATCAGCAGATCAAACCTCCTCTACAAGAAACTACACTGATGAAGGGGAGGAAGTGATTGAGGAATTGGAGGACACTCACATCAACCTCATGGGCATTCATGACAACGAAGCTATTTTCCTTACTCAAGAAGAACAAGAACTCTTTCTTCTCAATCAGACAAAGGTAAGTGAAGAAGTTGAATATGCAGAACAACAGGCCTTCGAAAATGCTATTTTGGAGGTACATCATCAGTACAATCTGCGGAGTAAAAAGGCAGAATGGAATTCCCCAAAAAAGACCACTGAAACAAAGAAGGTAGTCGATACCAAGAAGACCCCTGAGCCATCTACAGAGAAGAGTCCTGAGAAGACTACTGTCGAGAAGACTCCTGAGAAGAGTAATGCCAACGCTCCTGTGAAGAAAAACCTCACCATTCTGAAAAGGCCATCATAGCCCAAGGTTTCACCTATTAATCTACCGAGTACTTCTGAGCAGAAGAATATGGTGGACAAACCAGAATTGATGAGCCAAGGTAGAACCCCTACACCTTTCAACCTTGAGGGGGAATTGGCCAAAATAAAAATTCCCATCCCACTTACCGAGTTGATGAACAAAGACGTTTATCATTCACAGTTGATTAAGGCTCTGGCCATTGAACCTAACATAGGTACGAAGGATTTAACCATTGGATCAGTAACTCATTCAGACACTGTGAACCTTACTAATGATCAACCCGAGCTTCTTTTCAGACCTGAAGTAGATGGTCGAGAAGATACTAGTGAGGTCACCCCTTTTTACATCAGTCTAAACATACATGACTTAATCTTGCATAACGCCATGCTAGATTCGGGTGCTTCCCACAATCTGATGCCCAAAGCAGTAATGGAGAAACTGGGACCGGAGGTCACCAGAACTTACAAGGATTTACACTCATTTGACTCCAATAAAGTTATATGTATCGGTTTGATTAAGAACCTCTGCATCACCTTGGTTCAGATTCCTGCGAAGAGCATGGCAATGGATGTGGTTGTTGCAGACATCCCACCGAAGTATGGGATGTTGCTATCCCAATCTTGGGGGGCTAAGCTAAATGGAATCCTGCAGCTAGATATGTCTTATGCCACTATCCCAGTTTTCGGGCAACAGAGGAGGCTATACAGAGAAACATTGATGAAGTACATGGTCAGTAGCCAAGAAAAACTGAACAATTATCCGCTTTACTCTACGCATTCTAATTTAGATTCGTTTATCTTGTACAATGATAGTGACACGGGAGAGAAAGATACGCAGCTGATGGAAGACACATCTTGATCAGAATCTGGACCAGGGGTCTAAAATTTGCTCAAATTTCAAAGTGCTCGGAACGCAATGAAAATGGTGCCATTGCGTCTGTCTCGTTCTCCTGATTCCAACGGTATATTTATTTTCGCAAACAAAGTCCGTATGGAGAAGTTATCGAGGTTTGTTCGCTGAGCCAAACGGGTAAAATTTGATGCTGATTGTACCTGTCCGTATAGTTCGTACAGGACACGTGGCAGGACCATACAGCCTACGTGGCAGGTCCGTACGAACACGTGTCCGTCTGTATAAGACACGTGGTGGCTCCTGGGCGTGACACGTGTCATGCATTTTTGGACTTTTCGGCATATGGTTTGTCCAATATTGAAGTGACATGTGTCACCATTGGAATGACGACACGTGGCACATGCTGATGTCAGCAGTCTACGTGGCCTGAGATGATGTGGCAGGTGACAGCGTATGGTACAGACGATGTGGCAGTGATGTGGGCCAATTAGCAGTTGACACGTGGCAGTTTTGACGGCAAATGATTAGGGGCCACGTGGCCCAATCACGGGCTGCCACGTGGCACCCCGATTTTTGACCATTTGGTCTTGGGTTCAAAAGTTTTTGGGTCGACCGGATTTGAACCGGTGACCTCCCTATGCGCCCAAATCTTCACCAATATCCGCTAACCACTTGGCCGGCTGTTATTCCTTGATTGATATGTCAACAAGCTTATATATATAGTCACGTGTTGTGTGGTTTGAAAAAGGGCGCGGACCGAGGCTTAAGCCCCGACCCATGGTCACATTACATTAACATATGACCGGGCTTGTTTTAAAAAGAGCGCGGGAATTTAACACTGCACCATGGTTCTATGTGAATTAAACATTTGACCACAACCATTATTCATATGATCGCTAATGGGACCTGTTCACAATTCTTGGCGCACAATTTTGGGTTAGATTTGTGTTAAACCCGCGCGGTTTTATGCTGCATACATAACCAGGATTGTGTTAGGCGCGTAGTTTGTTATATGGTATTCAAATGGAGTTTGGCTTGTGGTAAGCCCACGGCTCTATGTTGCAACATATGACCAGTCTTTCCGTTAAAGGGCGCTAGCGGATTTTTAATATATATATGTACTGTGGGTCAATTAAAATAACATAAAAACCATGTAATATATATATGTGCGCGGGACCCAAATATATTGTATGCGTGGTTTTGGGTTTAAAGTCGGGTTCAAACAGATTTCAATGTGCGCCCATGTGGCCACATTTGAACGCGCATTTTTCTTTATGTGTTCAATAGCCACGTGCCCGGACACTTGGCAAGACCTGGTTTAAACCATTTAACGGAGCCCTTTATGCGCTGGGACGTGGCCATATGGCCCCCCATGCGCCCAACACCTCCGACTTGGAGGGCTTGATTCGCGTTAATGGATTGA
>JASDQU010014402.1:143086-155505 GCA_032191745.1 Picea mariana
GGGGGGGGGGTTCGGAATGAATCTTCCTTACAGCAGGCCCTTTGTTACATGTGTCGTCGCCCTATTGGTTCATGAGTCCCATCCTCCACATGTTGTCTGACACCCCGTCGCCCCTGGACGTCATCCTCCACTAACTCCACTTGTCCCACTTGCTCCCGGGTCTAAGTCCCATACCCATAACTGCCATCAATCCACGTTATCAGTACCATAACGCCCTTCATTCATGGACGGCCTCCTTTGATTACTTTCACCCCCAATCACCAACCTCCACGTCAGTTGTCTGTATATTATGGTCATCGTCACCTGCCATATCACCCCAAGTAGCCCGTTGTGCATTAATAATGGGGTAATGGGTCTGTTGTAATGCTGACCATTTTCCCGCGTTCGACCGACCCAGTTTTGAATAAATATACCATTGCGCCCATTTTCACTCGTTGTTCATCCCTCGCGCCAAAACCATCCGTCGCACCAAAGAACGTATCTATCATCTTCCCATCGCCTCCCCATCGTTTTCCTCCACCCCCAGTAGACCCCACTAACATTGTTTGTTGCAGGTACAGTTGTTGAGATGGCATCTAAAACAAATCGAGCTGAAGAGGAAGAGAATCCGTTCGTTCCTCCCCCGATGGACCTGGATAAAATTCCCCTAGTCGATAAGGACCGGTCGATAGCCGATACCATTTGCAGTTTCGACTTCGCTGATCTGCAATCATGGCTACGGGAAGTCTTCCTGGACTAGAGTGACGAGATTGGGCTCTGGGAGTCCAATTTGCCCTTATATCTGTTTCCCCAAATCTATAATTTCCCCGAGTTTGCCCTCCGCTGCCAGGTCCACTACTTACCTGACCAGAAAGCCATCATGTCTTCATCCGGGGACGCTCTTTTCTTCATCACCCCTGAGGATATCGACCAGATGTTACAAATCACCAGAGTAGAATCTGCGTCCCCTTTTAACTTAGAAATCCTCACTAAGCTTTACCATAAGATGACTTTCCCGCAGAGAGATCATATTTTCGAGCTGTTTCTTCCCACTTCCGCTCCTCTCCCGACCACCAGCCCCCCGTATCCTTCTTCCATGTTTTCTGTCAAAGGGAATCAGATTATTTCGGCTCTGTGTGCTCTACTGGGATACTACTCTGATCAATGGGTGGATGAGCCCATCCTAGGTTTTCTGTCCATCTTCTCCAACGATGAACAGCCAACCACACAATTCGACTACAGCACATTCCTGGCCAATAACATTCATGAGCAGTTCGTAAATTTCGACACCGAAGGCATGTTCAGGTATTCATCCATTCTAGCTTACATGTTCCAATGTTGGACGTTGCATCCAACCTCTCATCCACAACACAAGAAGCAGCTGGATAAAAAGAGTGACAAGAATGGAAGAGGAGATTCCATCATTTTTGTGGGTCAACATGATTCACAAGAGGACGATTTTCAGCAGAAGAATTCGCCATTGAGTTGGCTTGGTAAGAAATGGATTGATTTCTTGCATAAGTAAGGCTTTCATTTTTATGTAGTAAATGCACATTTCAGCCTTATCTTTTCATTTTTTCGAAGTTGACAAGTTGCAACAGTTATCATATTGCAAGAGGCAAGTTTGCATATGAATGCAATTTCTTTTGAATGCATACTTGTGTTGTACCACCTCGTTCAAGAACATGTAAAAGAGGGGTATGTTGTCCATTTTATTACAGCCACATATACTTTTGATTTTCAGCTCTTTAGTACCCACATGCTTTGGGTTAAGTACCTATGTTTCTACAGGGAAGAGAGTTGAAAAAGCTATGCACATGCATATGGTTTTGTGAGTGCATAACCAATGAACTTGATGTTAGTTCATCATGGATGAGTCATGATTGTAGCATGATCGTTTATCATGGTTTTTGACTTGTCGTTTTGGAAGGTTGAAACATTTCACATGCATCTCGACTTGTGTCGATTTTATCTTGGCGACTATGTTATGTCGTTCATGTTTCTCGACTTATGTTTAGTCGATGGTGTTGTTGTCTTGAAAGTCAATTTTTGAGTACACTAAAATGCAGGAAAACACCATGTGCTTTGATGAAGCACAAGATGTGACAGTTGCTTGAAGAGCAAAAAGACTTTGCTGTCATTATTTTCAGTCTTGTGTCAATTTATTTTCAAGATTGATGGTTTTCTTGGCTTGTGACAAGGTGTCGCAGGAAAATTTTGCAGCTATTGGAGAGCGGATTGTTGACGTCAAAAGAGTTCACAAGGGGGACTTGGTTCTCAGTGGGAAGGCTGGTAGTCTTCCAAGTGTAGAGAGAACAGTGGGTCAGCAGCAGCTAGAGAGCAGTGGTTGAGGGACATAGCTAGTTGCAGAGCAGGGCATGTCAAAGTACCCAGGTGATTGTCGAAAATACTTTTCAAGTAGAATCAGTGGATAGAACTTGAAAGCAAAAGAGTATTGAAGCTCATATCGATGATTATAAGCTTTTGTGGGTCCAAAATCCTTTCAGTGGGAAGGCGTGATCAGAATCTGGACCAGGGGTCTAAAATTTGCTCAATTTTCAAAGTGCTCGGAATGCTACGAAAACGGTGCCATTGCGTCCGTCTCGTTCTCCTGATTTCGGCGGTATATTTATTTTCACAAACAGAGTCCGTATGAAGAAGTTATCGAGGTTTGTTTGCCGAGCCAAATAGGGAAAATTTTGATGCTGACTGTACCTGTCCGTATAGTCTGTACAAGACACGTGGTAGGACCGTACAGCCTACGTGGTCGTCTGTACAGGACACGTGGTGGCTCCAGGGCATGACACGTGTCATACATTTATGGGCTTTTTAGCGTACGGTTTGACCAATCTGGAAGTGGCACGTGTCACCACTAGAAGGGTGACATGTGGCACAGGGGTGACGTCAGCATCCTGCGTGTCAGATGACATCAGCAGCATGCGTGGCGCTGACAGGGCAGAAGTGACATGGCAGGTAGTTGATGTGGTGCATTTTCATTGGTCGATTGCTGGCAAATAAGGAGACGACACGTGTCAGATTTTGGGCAAATGTTATGAGGACACATGGCCCAATCGGAGGGCGCCACGTGTCCCCTCATTTTTGGTCTATGGTTGGTTTATTCAAAAGTTTATGGAGGCCGTGGGGTTCGACCCCCGGACCTCCCAATTTTCAACGACTTAACAAATTTCAACTAGCCAACATGCCGCCGCATGTTTCTTATACGTCATATGGTTTTGAAACTATTTGAATTTGCCAAATGTTAGAAGCGGCGGGGGGGGTCGGGCCAGGGCTTAGCCCTGACCCCGGTCTTATGCGAAACTCATATGACCATTATACAAAGGATTGCGAGTGGGTGTTACCAAGGGTATAACACATAGTTTTAAACAATACATATTAAACTGTATTGTTATATGTAGCATTGTTTTACCATATTCGCGCGAGAGTTATGTTTACATTTGCGAGGGGTATATTTCTTTTGGAGCCCGGTCGTATGGTGTGCTCATACGACCATGCCATTCACGTGGAGTTTTTATTACCATTATATGCCACGGTTATGTTACGTGTTTAAACATGTGACCATATTTATCACAGCCCGCGGTTTCGGTGAAATGTTACATATGACCATGCATTATCGCGCGCGAGGGGTATTGAAAAATGACCCGTGGTTATATTAACCACAACATGTGACCACATATATATATTCACCTATGGTTGTATTTTATATTGGTTTCATTATATATATAAATGCACGGTTATACTATGTGACCGTTTGCGCGCGGGGTTGTGGTTCAAAACCCACGGTTATATGCTGGCACATATGACCCGTTTCTCCACCAAATGGCGCGCGGATTTTATATTTGGGTTTTGTGTATGTTTAAACGGTCAGGAAACTACACCCACCACTTGTCAACCCAACATTAAGCAGTGGCATTCTAGCCCTTTTTATGCGCGGGAAGGTGGCCACATGGCCCCATGCGCCCAACACCTCCGTCCTCGGGGGATTTGTTTCCGTTAACTGTTCGAAAAATTGGTGCATTTTGTGGGACGCGCATTTGTGCTGAGTTTTGTGACCGAAAATGCTCAGAAGCCAGGTTCACTTTCCAGGGGTGCGAAATGGAGAACAGGTTACAGCAGGCTTGAAGGAGAAAAATGGCAGAACGCATAACTTCTTCAATTTTTGGCCAAATCAGGAGCTGTAAAAGCCCAGCTAGGGGTTTTTGGACGTCCTGAGTCCATTGAAACCATTTTCACAGGCATTTGAAGAGCCCATTTGCATGTTTTTCACATTTGAATTTTGAGGAAGCTTCAGGAGCCTTAAAGCCCTCATTGTTTGAGGCATTGCTCTGATGAGCACATATTCATTTTCTGTGACTGAATAGTCATTTCTGATTGTTTATTATGCTCTGAACACTTTGGGATAGGTTTCAGATCCATTGGAGGACTTATACAAGTGTTTTTTCCTTATTCAAGTTCAGGGAAGCTTGGAGGTCACTTGTAGAAGAGGTCATTGTTGGATGAGCCATTGTCCATTTGCAGAGTTTTAACAGTCAATTTTGGGGTTTTTATGTATTATGAACCCAATGGTACAGTTTGTAAAACCATTGGAGTTGAGAAGAAGTTTGTAAAAGAAATTTGAAAAACTAATCCCAGAGAGCCAAGTCCATTGAAGGAGGCTCAAGGAGATGTAGCCCAGAGAGGGGTGAACTCTTTTATCATCTTGCTATTGTTGTGAGTTTGTTGTGTTATTTGCTGCACTTTATATTGCTGTGTTTTTATTTATAACACATACTTAATCATTTAAAAGATGATTTCCTCACACATATACATTGACAAGAAGAAGCCTAAACTGAATACATAAACCATCTTGCATATTTAAACGCATGAAGCAAGGTCCTGTTAAGATTTATTTCATGAGGTAGAGGGTGCTTGCATAGCATAACAAGTCAGCCTTCTATTTTCAGATCAATTTCTAAGCCAACAGGTTCAACTTCTCCATGCAGAAGATGGACGCCGATGGGAAGCCTCAGCCAGTCATAGCGTGGACTTCTCTCCTGAGGCGAAATTCGGCCGAATATGACTTCACGACATTCATTGATCAATTTTACCACCCTTTGGTAAGTATGTTGAGTGGCATGCCTGAGCCACGGATAAATGACAAAGTCCGGAGAGTTCTACACCTCTCGAAAAATGCGAAGACAGGGGACTGGTACTTGTATCAGAAACACTTCGAAATCCGAGTTTTTGGGTGCGAGCTGGCACCGTACAAGCTCCCGAGATATATACTGGTAAGGATTTTTGCACTGGAATGCATTAGACAAATTATGAATTCTGATGATATTCAATTTGTTTCTCTTAAAAAGAAGCAACAATTGTGGATTAAAGGGAATATAGGCTCTTTTATCTGCAATAGTAGGGACGCAGGTGATCAAGCAGACAAACTGTTGAGGGAAATGAAATTCATGACAAGTTTCACCTGGCATTATGATCCCTGTGGCATCATTTCTGAGATGAGAGTCAAGAATAAGAATGATCCATATGTGCATGAGCCCAGGCCTGAAATCGATAGATTTGCTAATCAAACATAATGGGAGCCTGATACGTTGGTGGATGTAGAACCAACTGTCGTGATGGAAGGGCAGGTACCCTCAACAAGTGCACCAACCGCGGCCACACCTCAGAATGCCAAGGAAAATAGGCCTCGGAAAGAATCATCTTCTTCGGTAACAGAGCTGTCATTGGAGGAATTCAAATTGCATGCCAAAAAGCTGAGGACAGTCCCAGCGGCCGGCACGACAGTGGAGCAAGAGATCCCACCCACCACAATGACTACTTCAGGGGCTAAACAACTTAGTTTTCCTTTCGGCTCCAGTCAACATAAGGAAGGGTCAAAGGAGTTAAAGTCCTCAAATTCTCCATTGGATACTCCAATAAGCAAAACTAGGCCCAAGTTGGGCATTTTTGAAAAATATGACATGATAAAAAAGAAGAACCAGTCGCTCACCAGCAGCGCTTATGCACAGTTCCAGAAGAAGTCATCCACGACCCAGCATAGACTTCTTTCGGCATTTCATACAGAGAAGGGAAGGATGCATATGGCGTTCCTCCAAGCACAAGTGCCTGATCCAAAGGTGATATCTGATTACAAGAGGTCCATATTTGAGTTTCAAGCAAAAGATGTGCATCCGGCAGATCAGATGGATCTGCATAAGAAAACTGGGGAAATGATTTTCCACACTTTATCCCACGTTGCAACTTCTACGTCAAAGTTTCGGATAGCTTTGAGCAACGCCCAGACCCAACTGAAGCTAGAGAAGATATCTTCCTTCGCTAAGGACAACAGGATAAAGACGTTGGAGGAACTAGTCCTCAAGATCGGTTACGACCCGGCTAAAGTCAAGGCTGCTGAGGAGATGATCAAAAAGAAAAATGATTACATAGCCGCTTTGAGAAAACAGCTGAAGCTCCCTTCAACAGAGGACCCACAGACAAAAGAAATAGCTGAAAGGGAAGGCGAAAAGGATGAAATGTTGAAATTATTCCTGGAGCAAAATGCACAGTTAAAAGAGATGGAAGCAGAGATGGAGAGACTGCTCAAGGAAAAAGAGCAGGCCAAGCCAATGGAAGGCATTCCATTGAGTGCAGTCCCAATTGCAACCACAATGGTGACAGTCGTTCCATCTGCAGCAACAGTTCCCCTTCCAGAAGGAGCTACTGACCTGGCCAAGTCTATGGAAAGAATGAACCTGCAAGAGTCAGAAATCARCAGGCTCAAGAAAGAATTRGAGAATCTCCAGGAGCTGAAGACTTCCTTTCAGACAAGTYTRTCAAAGGARAAGYAGGTRAAYGAGCAGATCAGGAAGGAGCTRCAGYAGYTCCAGAAACAGACATTGGCCRGAAAGACCTTGGCTGAAGTTAAAGAACTTGTGTGGACGGATATCTCTAAGTCSATTAATGAAATYTGGCCAATRKYTCAAATAATGTTTGAACAGAACGAGTTGCTCGAGASGAGMAAAYARGCTGTGGARAAAATCAGAAYYGAACTRGGYGACATGCYAKCCYARGCYAATGAAATCATAAGKTTCYTGAATTCTAAGACCYGGGAGGAACTCGAGGAGTTGAAAATTGAAGACAGGACAGAAACCATATTGGAAGTGAAAAGAGTTCTGACCAAAAGAGGTCTCATGCTTCAGCTAGAAGAGAAAATCCAAGTCATGGATCAAGGAGTGCAGAAGTTCTTCCACAAGATAGATGCTCTGCAAAGGAAAGGCTTGCCTTCCATGAAGGTCATAAATGACAAATTGATGACGCTTCCCGATTATAAGAAAAGGTTGATCGAAGTGTCCAAGGACAGTTCTAAGTTCGTAGGAATACAAGCAAACATCACAGGAAGAGCCTTCATGGAACCCTTGCAGTTGGATATCAGTTTCCAGCATGAAATTAAGCACATTTTCATCGTCAGGCCTACATTTGCTAAGTACACGGACATGGACGAAGTGTACAAGAGATTGCTTAAAATCACAGTGCCAGATCGCATCAGGTGAGAAGAACTGTGCGATCTACTAGACTAAGCTGATGAGCTGTTGCATCTAGTCAGCTGTCCTGTCAGCATAGGTGGCGAAGGCACCTCACCAATGGCCTACCCCTAAAATTCAGTATACAGTTGTGATGAATCATCAAAATGGTTTTGCTTAGTTGAGTTAGTTTTTCTAAAAATAGCATAAACATGTCCTGATCAGTTATGACAGGAGCGTATGTATTTTGTCTTATAAATACTTCATTTTCCGATGTATTGAGGGTTGTTGATTTGCACACCCGATTGTTATCAAGCTGTAACATTTTTGACGAGATCCACCATTAATAAAGAAGAGGCATTTTACAGGATTCTTGCGCATGTTCACTGGTGATGTGATTTTCTTAGTTAAATGTTTTCTTGCTCTGTAATCATCTTGTTTTTCTATAACTAATCTTTACGAATAGCGTTATGTTGCAGGATTTATCTCTGATACCCTGTTTCCGATTATAAAGATTTTGATGTTCATCTTCTAAATAGTTTCAATTAAGAGATTCTTAAGTGCTTGTTAATTGGAGTTATTTTCCTTATCTTTTCTTCTGTCCATCACTTAAATTATTAAAGATCCAGGGAGCTTGTTATCTCGCCTTGTGAAAGATTTCTTCAACATTTCTAGTTGCATCTCGGATTTTATTAAGTACAGACCCCATAGCCCAATGAATGTGTAGTTTGTCTGAACCAACTTCGAAAACCCTTACAACAAAACCAACATTTTCTATAGCTAGCCTAATATTTTGATTTAAAACAAATCTAAATTATATAGAGAGATCCCTCTCTAGAGCTAGAAGGGCTAGATCCCAGCTTTAAAAGCAGTTGGTTAAGGTTACCTTTGTATATTTCTTCTTTTCAACCTCTAGGAAATTTACAGAGTGCTAACAGGGACCAGGGGGAAATGCATGCAAGTTGACTGGTTCCCCTCTCCTCAAGAGGCCATTCAAAAAGTAGATATCCTCAATCGTTGGAGTCAATAATTGCCCCTCAAGCATAAAATCCTATGCATCAGGGTGCCAGTAATCCATCAAGGCATTTAGCAGCCTAGATTGTTCCCTCATGAATGGACACCAGAAAAACTTCCATAACCTACATTGTCTCAATGTGGCCATAGCTTTAGGGTCCTCATCTACCAATATATATATATATATATATCCCCATGCTCCCTCTCTCTATAGTGGACATACATCTTGTTACATTTCAAAATCATGGGGGGAGTTAGCTCTTGCTTTTTATTTTTTCTATGCTAATAAGGGTGTACGTGGGTTGTCTTGGAAACAGTCACGTATGCTCGTGGGAATATTTTTTTATGCCTATAGGAATACGCGGGCTATCCTTGGACAACCCACATACATGTAGGGTTGCCCTTTTTAAAAGGGGAGTGCCCCCCCCCCAAAACCAAGAGAAATGAAGAAAGGAAGTATTGAAATGCAAGAGGGGTTAGTTTGTACTTACTTGGTTTGAGCAGAAGTTTGTTTCGTCCTCTGAAGCTCCTGGAATCAACTCTTTTAGCAAAAGGGTCTTTTATCTTTTTGGTTAATTCTCAATTTGCAATGGTGAAAATGAGCTGCCAGCTTCTATTTATAGACTTTTTTGGCCCTTTTGGCCACTTTTTTGAACCCTTTTGTCGTTTTTTATGGATTCAAAATCATTTAACATGGTCCTTGAGTTTCTCATTGGATGTTATGATACACTTAACTTTTTTTTTGGAAAACTTTTTGGGAGATGGGTCACTTTTAAATATTATTTGGTAAAAGTCATTTTTCCAACTTTTTGCATTTAAGTTAGGATTCCACCTCCACTTTTTTCATCTTGTTGTCTTTTCCACTTTGCAATAGGATCAATCCCACTGAATTGTGACACAGAACTGTCATTGTTTCTTTATAAGTGTCGTAATTTAGTGGTAGAGCCTACCTCCACATGGATTCCCTAGGTAGATCCTGGTTTCATTTTGGTGTCCATGCCATTGTTAATGACTTTAGGCTCGAGATTCCTTTTTATTCCTATCATGATTATGAGTTTGAGCCTCATATGTCTGATATGTCATCACTCTTGGCCTCACCCTAGGGACTCCCAGAAAATGATTCTTCTTTTAATCCCTTTTCAGACTCTCTAAACATGAAAAGATTGTCGAGAGATATTGTTGTCCTTCACGCTCGCCAAACTAAAATTCGAAGCCACGTCTATCCGGTGGTAGTTTACCCCTTCTTCGGTCTAGATGGTCAATTGTACAAACAAAAGTATACTCTAGGAACTCTGGTTCGCTAGATGATTATTCTCAGGTATAAGTTGAACCCTTTATCGGGCCTGAGGGACTAAATTTACGAAAAAGGAACCCCCATGGAGTCCATAGTTAATCTCTTTTCAGACTCTCTAAAATTGAAATGATTGTTGAGTGACCTTATTCCTTCACACTCCTTAAAATGGTCTAGAAGAAGATCCCCTATAGAGTCCATAGTTAAGCTCTTTCCAAACTCCTTAAAATTGAAAAGATTGCCCAGTGACCTTGTTCTTTCAGACTCGTTAAATTGGTTCAGAAAAACATCTACTAGCATGATTTTACCCCTTTTCTGGCCTATAGATTAAGGAAGCAAAAGGTACACCTCAGGATATTCGTCTCACTAGGAGATTTCTCCTAAGTAGATTTTATACTTTTTCAGGCTAAGGAGACTAAATATAGAAAAAGGTTGTGAGTCCATAGTTAAGCTCTTTTTAGACTCCTTAAAATTGAAAAGATTTATGAGTGATCTTGTCTATGTCACACTTGTTAAAATGGTTTTAAATAGACATCTTTTCGGTGCTAGTTTATCCCTTTTTCAAGCCGAATAGACTACCTTTGAAAATGGTACCCCAGTGGAGTCTTCTTTTACGTTTTTTCAGACTCTCTAAACGTGAAAAAACCATCGATATTACCTTCTCTGGGATTGTGAAAAATCCACTGAGCTTACTTTCTCTGGGATCATGAAAATACATTGAAGGGGGTTTCATCGTGTCTTTTTAATCACAATTGCATCACTGCATCTTTGGCCTAATAATGGCTCCATTTCTCTCTCAACTTAACCTTTGAAGCATGCCTTATATGCAAGCCTTGTAGCACTTTTCCTCTGCGACCTCACACCTTGACCCATGGAGGAATTTTTCGAGTGTTATTTTCCTGCACATGTCTCCTTGCTATGAGAATTAGTGTGTTCCTTGTGCTTGGAACTAGTATGCTTGCGACACATGTTCCTCCTTTGTAATGTAGCATTCTTTTATTCTTTTTCAAGATTTTCAAAATATTGAAAAAGACAAAAAAATCAAATATATCCCAAAAAGAGGACGGGAAATTTATTTTCTTTTTATGGTAGTACAATGAGTCAGCCTTGGACAAAGCACATCCTTTTGTTTGTCGTCAAGATTTGGGATTTAATATGACCTTAGGAAGTTGTTCTCTCTACATAGAGTTGTGTCCTCCTCTGTTTGGTTATCCTTCAAAACACATGGAGAGTTTGTGTTGCCTCCTACATCATGAACTTATGTCAATGTCATGATGCCTGAGTCAGATCATCTGTCATGTTGTTTTCCAAGGGAATTTTTACCCAACCTGAGTCAGGATTTTTTCATTTTGTCTCTTGACCTCATGCTCGACCATCATCAAAATGCCAATCAAATCCTTGTTTGAAATCAATGAATTTCTTCGCCTGATCACCAAGATCCTCTTGTTTATTCCCCAACGAGCCGTCGAAGACCTCTGGGTAGTGAATTCATACAGTCGCATTACACTCCTACCCAAGTTTTGAATATCTTGAAGTTGTTGCTCGAGCTCTGAAGGCCTCATATCCATCCATCAAGCATCATTTGGCTTCTTAAAGATGGATACTATACATGTATATATTTGATTTTGAGATGTAGATCTGTTTTGTATTACTCGTGGCTACACTTTATATAGTTATATGACATGGATCTGCAGTTTATTTGATTGGCAGCCATGATTTATTTCATCACGAGCATGGGTATGCCCTCCTCAGTGAGACAATTGTTATTTTTGCAGATGGCACCTCCCGAACTCTGGTCCCGAGCCCACTCTCTTCGTACATTGATCAATATTTTGTAATGTATTTCGACCATCAGATGCTCTTATAACCTCACACATTAGGGGGTATATGTTATAATCCTAAATTGCACCATACATGCCTACCTGGAATCAAGCCCTCTTGTTATTTTTTCCAAGCCATCACTAAGAAACTCTTCTTAAAAACATTATTTTTGAGGATGTATGGGCCCTGCACCACTACTGCCCATGTACAAACGCTTTATGCACCACTATAGCTCACGTACGTATGCTATATGCACCATTACAACCCACGTATACCCATAAAAGTTTCAAAAATTAAAAAGTTGCAAGGAATTCGTTGAGATTACGGGCTATTGGGTAGTTTTCCAACTGTCCCACCGCCTATAGCCTATCACCCAATTGAATAACCATCCTTTTGTCATATAAAGGGAGGTTTTGGGCTCTCATTCCAAGGAGATGCATAAGAACAATGAAACTCTACCCGTTTCACATCCCCTCCTTGCCCCAAAAATTTGCAGCCACCTTGTGAGATTTGCATCAGAATTTCCCATTCTAGCCCTTTTTCCTCCATCATAAGCCTATGCCATTTCCCTAGAAGAAGTGTGAGAGGAGAAAGATACGTGGAAGCGTAGTTGGAGATTGGTAAAGAGGAGCCTGGACCAAGTTTGTGGAGCAGTCGCTGATCTCATTATAAGTAAACATTGTGATATCAATAAAAGGAATACTTTTTCTAGCCTAAAATATGATGTGTCAAATATCTATGTTTGATTTATTTTTTATACTAACATCTAACCCATGATTCATATATGAGATGCATGTTTGTAT
>JASDQU010014402.1:204117-226566 GCA_032191745.1 Picea mariana
TAACATAAATGTATCAGATATGCAACCATAAACACAGATATACAGTAATACACGATTTCTATTAATCAAAGAAATGTACAGAGACTGTAAAAATACAGAGTGAAAGACTCGCTAGAATGGTGGCAGCTTATCTCTGAGAAGAGATGTGACGGCTACTCGCATTCGCAAGAAGATGATTATGATGAGGCTCTGAAGGCCCTTTTTACAATAAGCAGGAATGCCAAAAACCCTAGACATCCAAAAACCTAACCCTGGGAAATGAAGCGCCAAAAGTCATGTGGGCCCCGTTTGGGTAAGTTGGTGCATCAACTTTTCGGGGTCGTAACTTTTGCACACGATCTCCGTTTTAGGCGTATGATAGCTCGTTGGAAATATATATCCGAGAACTACAACTTTTGGGTGAGAAACATTGATATACGATCCATGTTGCTCCCCGTTTTCTCAAAAAACATCATTTAGGGCCTCAAAATGGCCCCAGAAGTTAAAAACTACTAAAAATAGTAAATTACCAAAATTGCCAGAAACATGTTTTGGGCCAGTTGGAGAAGGTGGGTGGCCACCGATATCCACCTGGATCCAACTAATATTTCTCTCAGTTTCTTTCAATTTGTCTTGTAGCTGAGTTATTGTTTGGTCTTTTTGTTCGAGCATGGTTGTTAAACTGCCAACAGAATATATATTTGTCGATGCTATAGCACCCATCATACCTACTAACTCTGTAGCAAATTCTCCATCTTTCAGATTCTTTCCATCTATAATGACCCTATGTTTTTTAATCATCCCCTTTCCTCTCGGATGAATTTCCTATTTCAAGATTGCTCTTCTCTTTTTACTGAAAACATAATCTGATGGAGGGATCTCATCCCTTGAAATTGGCTCTAGATCACTGACATATAGAGCTCCTTCATGGGGGGTTCCATAAGTTGACTACAATGGGGTTAAGGAAGTGATGGGACTTTCGAGCTCTATTGATGCTATTCCTCCTGTCTTTTCTGGAACATCCTTAGGGATTTCTGGGGGTGTTTCCAGCTCTGTTCCCTTCCTTGTCTCTGATTCTTTTGTCTGGGAAACCTCTGTGTCTTGGGAAGGTATCTCAGTATCCTTCATCTTGCCTTTGGGATTTTCTTTGTCCTATGTATTTGTTTCAAAACCTGGGGGAGGCGCTTCCTACTCTGGAGGTGTGGTCGAAACTTCACCCTGTAAACTCTTGGGTAGGCAACTTCGCCTATGGCCCTGGAATGATGCGAATCTGGTCTATAAGTCAGGTGGCATGGCCTGTACTTTGTTCAGTACTTCTTCATAGGATTTAACATCCTTGAATACATCACCATAGATATATGTTTCATGTTCATAGACCTTTAGATTACAATGTATAAAATGCCTTCTTATTACTTGGTAGGGGTCATACCTTTTGTGCTCAATATCTACTAATTTCACTTCTTCTAATGATTCAACCTCTACCTTAGAATGGCCTAGATTTAATAAAGAAAATTTCCCAATATGTATAGGGAAGGTTGGCCATGACTTCTTCTGAGCTGCTTTTAGTTCTAATCCAATGCCGCCCTTTACTATCTGATGGGTTACCTCCCTGCACAACAATCTGTCCAGTAGGAATTTAGGGAGTGCATGAGGGGGAATGGAACAACCGTAAACCCTAATGTAGGAAAAATTCTCCTCAATAAACCAGTCAGCAATTGCTTTAAGATTTTCTATGATTGCATCATAAATGCGAGGGGGTTCGCATCCAAAAAATATTTTATGCATCGAAATTATAATAAAATGACAAACCTCATAAAATGCATCCTTAGAATTTTCTTCCCAAAGGGCTGAGTGATATTTATGAATGGGTTCTGGATAGGAAATGTTCCAACTCCAATTCATTAAGGGAAAAGGAGTCACATAACAGATTACATCCATAATGTATGTTGACATGTAAAAGGCTACTGGTTGTCCCTTTGATTTTGCTGCTTTGTAGTTTGAGATTTCCTGTGTTAGGTTATCTGACAAAATCTTATGCCAGTTAAAAGAATTCCCTTTTGAAGCTTCTTCTAAAAAGGGCACCCAATCTGCATGAAAATGGCAGGGATCTTTTCTCCCAAAAAGTCTACATAGCATAATAGCTATATATACCATGTATTCATTCAAGGATGTTGTAGCGTAGAAACCATGGGCATCAGCTCTAAACTTTGCTAGACACCTCGCCCATTCTCTAATCATATCAGGATATGTCCAGTCTACCTCAATGCATTCTTTCCTCTGAAACTCTACTAAAAATTCGGCATTAAAAGTATGCTTAGGATTTGGTGAGAGTTTATACATTACTTGTATGTAATCTGGCCTGAATGAGCCGATGATAACTCCTTGATTGTTTAAGATGCTCCTCGTCGGGATATCGACCTTTTCTAGGGCCCAACTGATCATATTATTGTATGCCACGAGCCGCGGGCGCGCAACGATCTTATGAAGCTCTGACTCAGCTATGTCCCAACAATGATTCTCAGAATCAGGATGAGCATTCTGGAGTTCATATTCTAGAAATTCAGAGATTTGAGTCCAAGATTTAATGGAGTCTATAGTGTGTGGTGTGGTGTCAGAGATGATATCTCCTTCCTGTGTATCTTCACTCTTCTTTGGTGCCTTTTTCAGTGCCATGACTTTACGCTAAATTGAAAACCTGTTACAGAAAATGAATGAACGAGGTCAACTAAGTGTTTCTTGCACTTGATGAATTAAAAAAATAGACATGGAAATGCTCACTTTGAATACTTTTAATAGTGACGGGATTGACACAGCTGACAAGAATTCAAGGCATTTAATGCAGAAGATATATTTCTGAGATATGCAATTAATGTCTGTATTTATGCGCCTTCGGATTTTTAAAGAAAACTCGGGACACTTTACTTAATCGAAAAAGTGAAACATGAACGAAAACTTAGAAAGAATGATAATCATTAATCCTATTATGGAAAAAGGTTAATTATTGCTAATCATAGATTAAGACTGAAAACTTTATTTTTCGGGATTTCGGAAATCATGATGTCGAGAAGTATGTCATCGATGAAATCCGATCTCCGAAATTGCGAAATGGCAACGTGTTAATTAAGACTTAAAACGTTTTAGCGAAGTAATTAATTGAGATTAAATGTTTTTGGGATTTCGGGGATCATGATGACAAGAGAAGTATGTCATCGATGAAATCCGATCTCCGAAATCATGAAATCGCGACGGGTTTTTTAAAGACAGGACTTAAACTCATCTTAATTAACTTACTAATCATGATTAAGGTCAAAACAAAATTATTTTGATTTAACACGAACTATGGATCAGGGTTTCATGATTTAGGATTTCGGGAATCATGATGACAGGGGATGTGTTATCACTGAACCGTGAATCCCAAAATTGTGACATGATTATCTTAATCCTTCACCTTTCACATTAGAGAATTAATTAATCCGTGTTTTAACTAAGACTTCAACGTTTCGGGAAATCGGGGATCGGGATTTCGCGATTCGATTTGTATTGAAAAAATATGTTTTTAGCAAACCCTGAATCCCGAAAATTCTTTAAGCTTAACCTTAAATCCATTAGTTTTAAAACTTATCATGATTAAAATAATTTCATAGAAAAGGCGTCAGGATTTCTTGTAATTCTTTTAAGCTTTTTTGCCTTTTATTACCCAAATAATTAAATTCTTTGAGAAAAAGGTGCCGTGTGTTTGGGATTGATAACGAAACTCATGTTCTATGAAAATCCGAAACCCGAAAAAGGAAAATTTAGGCCTTAGGGATTAAAAATTTAAGAACTGTTTCAACATAGGCTCCAACTGGGGACCTCGTCTCATTGTGGGATGAGGAGAACATGTAGACTTAGTTTGTTCATTGGGTTAATGGTGTCAAGGGTTTATCACTGCTGAAACTGTTAAGGAAGAGGAAAAAGAGGAAAAAAGAGATTTCATTTTAACTTTTGAAAATCTTTTCAAATTTCTTATTTGTTTTAAACTCAGTTGTAGTCTCCTTTATACTCTTCTCCTTCTCATCTGAAAATAAGTTAGTATTAAGATGATCAAAGCAATCTTAGGAACCTCAACATATTTGTGACTTTCGGCTTGCATCAATCGAAACAAAACTTATATTTTTAAATGGGGAGCTCTATCTAGACTTGGGATGCAAATCCAGTTTTGAAAAAACTGGTAACTAGAGTAGAGTGGTAGATAAGTATGACAACCTTACAGATACCTCAGATATTGCTTCACTGCCAGCGGGCCTGTTCAGTACCCTGGTGAAGTTATCTATCCCTTTTTTACTGAATTTTTTTTCACCGCTTCGAGTGCTAATTATATATTTACACTTAGATATTGCTTCACTGCTAGCGGGCCTATTCAGTACCCTGGCGAAGTTATTTGTTTCTTTATATTAGATGAGGGAAATCATTTAAATGAATTTCCTTTCATCGTATTTTGGACTAGATGGGGGCAATCAAATATGAATTTCCTTTCACCATCTGTCTTATATTTAGCTTATGAATACGAAGCGGGGGAAATCAATGACACTTAATATACCAGGGGTGGTATCTGTGTAAAAATTTGCAATAGAGGTTTGTCAACTTGTTTTGATTACTCTAGACCAACCTTTTCTCAACTATCAAAACACCTTAGCTTGCAGAGAAAAAAAAAAGGGGAAGATTAATTTCAAGGGTTTTCTTTTGAGCAAGCTTAAATCCTTAGACAAACTGTTAAGAAACCTAAGAGAGTCAGAATCAGCCTAAGCATAACCACGTTTAGTTGGAGAATAAGAAATATGAGCACTGGTCTTACTGATTTAGAACTATTTTTCGATTTCAAAAGTTAAGACGTAATCTCTCCTACCTCTATGGGAAACCCGAAAAAGCAAATGATTCAGAACTGAGGGTATAAAAAGGAGACGTTGAATGATCTGTAAGTCAGAAAACAGAGGTTATAAATTAAACCTAACCCTTTGGACTCTTCTCTTAAATATTTTTACTTCGATTACCTCTAATCTTGTTCTAGGTGAAACCCTTAAGGCTTAAGTATTGAAAACGCTTTTTATTTACCTATCAGCTTACGGGATAAGCAACGCATTTTTTGAAACAAATATTTTTTTTCATAAAATGGACTTTGTTGGAACTCATAACTTTGCCTTACCATTATCATTCTTATTTTTTTAAAATAACAGCAAATACTATCTATCACCTATTTTTGGCAAATTTATCTTTTGCTTTCAGGCTGTCTATTTGCTGCTTTTTCTTGTGAGGTTGTCAGCAAGAATACCGTGAAAGGACAATATAAAAAGTATCATTCATTTATTTATTTATTACAGTATAAAAAAAATTAACTAATTTTATTTTATTTTTATTTATTTACAAAATTAAAATAGACTTTCTCAAGAAAATTTTGAAAAAAAAAAAAAAAACGGTATATACAGTGGAAATTCTAGAAATCAGTTATTCCATATAATGTTTTAAAAAACACCCATTGACAGGGGCGTTCAAAATTTTACCATCCAAATTTTCAAGTAGAAATGAATTTTTTCCTTCAGGAGATGCTACCTTAAATGGTTCGTACCAAATGTAATCGAATTTACCATTTTTTCCCGAATCCTCCTTCCGAGCATCCCATCTCAAAACCAAATCCCTGGGGAGAAAATTCATGTCTTTGGCTTTACGATCGAATAACACCTTCATGTCATCCTAGTACTTCTGCAACCTTTCATTCACTACTGCCCTGTGTTGTTGAACTTCAATCAGCTAGTTTATCCTTCTTGTGAGAGGATTCGGTTCTTCCTTCTCGTCTTGCCATAGTTTCATTACAGGGAGTGCTAAGTTTATAGGCAACACTACATTTGTTCCATATACCATCTGGAAGGGAGAAGTACCGATAGACTTTTTTGTGCCTATCTGATTTGCCCACAGAGCGTATTTCAAATGCAAATGACAAGACTTTTTATTTTCGTTTAGCACTTTCTTGATTATACTAATTAAGCTCTTGTTTGAAGATTCTACCAGACCATTTCCCTGAGGGTAGTATGTCGTGGAATGACCAAGCACAATATTATATTTTTGGCAAAAGTTGACTATAGCCATAGACTTAAAAGCCTGTGCATTGTTTGTGACTATCTTTCTGGGACAACCGAACCTAGACAAAATATTTTCTTCTAAGAAATCTATAACCACCGAATCAGTAGCCTTTCTCGTTGGGATAGCTTCCACCCATTTGGTGAAGTAGTCTGTAGCAGTCAGGATCCATCTGTGTTGAGCTGAGGATTAATTTCACCTATGAAATCTAGTCCCCATTGCTGAAAAGGAGCTTCTGTCTTGACTGGGACCAATGGCATCACTGGGAGTTTATGTTTTCCTGTAGAAAATTGGCAAGGGCTGCAAGCTCGTACCTTAGCATTGACATCTGGGAAAAGTTTGGGCCAATAATAACCAACCCTCAGGATTTTATATGCCGTAGCTCTCCAGGCGTGGTGTCCTCCACATACTCCTTTGTGAAATTGACTTATAACCTTTTATGTTTCTGACTCGACCAGAAAGACCAAGAGGAAGCCAAGCGGGTCTTTCCAATACAATCATTTTTTGGAAATACAGTATTTGATTGCATGCAGCTTTAGCGTTCTAGCTTTGGATGGAGACAAGTCACTTGGACATTTCAATGTCAGTAAGTAGGCTACTATGTCCTTGTACCAATTTGATGACGTGAATTTCTCTTTGATTCGGTTTTCAGTTATTTGGTCCTCAAGTTCATTCATGTCTACCCACTCTTCCTACTCCTGAGAGTTGTTTATCCCAAGAGATCTGAAATTGGATTCATCTAAAATCTTAGCTAAGCCTTGCCCCTTTACCAATTTTGTCGGTTTAACCTCCAAGTCGAACTCTTGAATTTTGGCAATCCATCTTCCTCTTTTTCCATCATTGTCTGCTTGAACCAAAATATCTTTTACGGAGCTAGTGGGTACATATGCAATCACCTTAGAATGTAAAACATAAGTTCTGAAAGCTTTTAACGCTTTTACCATAACATATGCTTATTTTTCCATTATATTATATCTGAATTCGGAATCTCAGAGACTTTTGATAAAGAAGGCTATCGGTTTCTCGAAACCTTCTTCATTCTTCTGAAGGAGTACAGTGGCGAGTGTCTGTTCAGAGGCAAATGAAAAAATAAGAAAATCATTTAGATAATCCGGGCTCGCTAGTACCTGTGCCTCACTTATAACCTTCTTGATATGGGCAAAGGATGCTTTAGCTTTTGCTATCCATTTCACTTCATTGTTTTTCTTGAGCATATCTGTAATCAATTTCACGATTTTAGCAACGTTAGGAGTAAATCTTCTCAAAAAAATTATTTTTCCTAAGAATGACTGAATTTCTTTCACATTCCTAGGAATAGCTATTGTATCTATAGCTTCAACTCTTTTAGGGTCAATTCTAATTCCATATCAAGATACGATGTGACCCAACAGCTTGCCTTCTTGCATAGCGAAGTGAGACTTCTTAGGATTTAAGGATAGACCAAACCTGCAACATTTCTCAAATGTCTGTTTGATATGTATCAGATGATCTTCATCCAATTTAGAAAAAACAGTAAGGTCATTCAAATAGATAACTACAAATTTGTCTCGTTCGCCAACGAAAGCGATGCCCATTGCACGTTGAAAAGTAGCACCTGCATTCATCAATCCAAACGACATTTTATCGTACATAAATGTACCCCAAGGAGTGGTAAAGGCTTTTTTTTTCTTTATCGTGATCACTTATGGCAATTTGATTATAACCTGAAAATCCGTCAATCATTGACATCCTATTATCTCCTACTACTTTTTATAGAACATGGTCCATTTTAGGAAGGGGATAATTATCTTTGAGAGAGTATTTATTAAGATTTTTGAAATCGACACACATTCTAATTTCCCCGTTTTTCTTCCTAACTGGGATCAGATTGGCTACCCAATTAGAATATATCAGTGGTACAATTATCTTAGCATCAAGGAGTTTTTTGACTTCTCGTTCGATAACATGTAGTAAAATGGGGTTGATTTGTCGGAGATTTTGTTTAAAGGGTTTGACACTAGGTTTTAGTGGTATCTTATGTTCAATCACAGAAGTGTCATATGTTTTTAGTTCTTCATACGACCATGCAAAAATGTCTTTGTATTTTCTTAGCAACTCCGTGTATTTATTTTTATTTTCTGTAGATAGATATTTGGATATTTTTACCATCCGGGGGTTTTCTTTAGTTCCTATGTTACAATCTTCAACCTCCTCTGGTTGGGGCTGTAGGGTGGTTTTTGAAGGGATATCATCTTGATTGAATAGTTTTTCCAAGGGAATTAGACCCTTGGGAATCTGGTTGTTCTTGAGAACGAGCATTCGGTGATTCATGATTTTATTGTGAAACTCTTTAGAATCCTCCCCCTCCTGCATGATCCAAATGTGATCATTTTGATTTTCTTGATCAGTGTGCATTTCTGCAAATTCATCTAATGATTCTAGAAACTTTTGAAGCTGCTCATCATCCTCAAAGACCTGCCAATGCCGTATGTTATTCGGTATAGAAGGTCGATGTCTCATTTTTGTTTGATACTTTAATTTAAAAGCAGTTGGGGGTGTGAAAGTTGATGCTGCTTTGGCTAAAGCATCAGCCTGTTGATTTTCAGACCTTGGGATGAAATGAACATTCACAGAGGAGAAGAAGTTCTTGATTAAATCCCAGACACAATTCCTATAGGAAAACAATCTAGGATGCTTGGCTTGGTACTATTGATTCACTTGTTTTATGATTAACTCAGTGTCACCAAAGACTTTGAGTTTCTTTATTTTCATCCTCCTAGCAGCTTCTAATCCTAGCACTAAAGCTTCATACTTGCATACATTGTTTGTACAATCCACATTCCACTAAAGCCTATATGGAAAGGGGATTACGAATTGATCATCGGGAGCCATAAGGAGTGCTCCAGCTCCAGCTCCAAGAAAATATGAGGCACCATCAAAATACATTTTCCATACACTAGTGTTATATACATTTTTTTTTATTTCTTCTTTTTCAGTTTTTTCTTCTATACAATTTTCGTCTATATCTACTTCAAAATCGTCATCAATAGATAATATACAATTTCCTAAGTCTTGGTCAGCAATATAAAAAGGATGATTATTTGGGTTATGTGGATCACCTACCGTAAATGCCAACCTAGTCTCTCTGTAAAGACGCGTGTATTGTCCTCCGAAAACTGGAATTGTAGCGTATGTCATGTCCAGCTGGAGAGATCCTCCAAGATTGGCACCCCATGACCTAGATAATAGCATACCATACTTTGGAGGGATGTCAGCAACCACTACATCCATAAGAATTCTTTTAGCAGGTATTTGAGCCAAACCTACCACTAGGTCTTTAATCATACCTATGCATTTGGCTTTCCTTGAATCAAAAGAATATAAGTCACCATACGGCCTTGTGATTTCAAGACCAAGTTTTTCCATAATTTCCTTTGGCATCACATTGTGAGAAGCTCCGTAATCTAGCATACAGTTATGGAGAAGGTGGTAAAACAAGATTAACGTGATATAAAAGGGGGCCATAGTGTCTCTCGCACCTTCGAAGTGTGGACCAAAGACTATGTTTGTCTTGTCATCTTCTAAGTTGATGACATCGGCCTGGCTTTCATATTTGGAAAAGTTAATCATCTTGGCGATTTGTTTTCTGTATATGGGATTTTTAGCTAATTCAACAAGGGGAATAGGAATTTTGATTTTATTTATTTCGTTTTCCAAATTAAAATTTCCTAGGGCCTTGTCGTTTTCTATATTCGGGGCCTCCATTCCTTTCTTTTCATCTTTTCTTTGTGATATGGACTTGTTTTCATTTATAGGAGCTTGTGTCTTCACAACAAGTGTTTCTACTGGCTTTGACTGAACAGGTTGTGTATCGACTATGTGTTTTTTCGTAGGTTGTTTATCAGCAACTTTTGGAGTCGCCTCATCGGTTTCGCCTCTTGGAAAGATATTTTTTGTCGAAACAGTTGGGAGATTTTTGTTCCTTGGTCTTAAATTATATTTTCCCTATAGTTCAGCTATGATATCATCTGCGATATCTTTATAGGTGAAATCTTCAAACATATTGTTGCTAACATTGTCTTCCGATGTAATTTCTTTATTTAAGGATCTTTCGTAATCTTGTCTCGATAAATAAGGTGATTTATTATCGTCACCAAGATTATTAATATCCTCATAGATCTCTTCAAAATCTCCTAGATCTTCCTCTCCAATGAATTTTTCACTTTTGAAGGGGGTTGGAATATTTTGGTCTTCATTTTTAATTATTTTCTGTGGGACCTAAGGATCAGGATTTCTTCTAAAATATTTCCTGGGGAAATTATCTCTTTTCGACTTCTCTAGTTCCATTTTTGAGATATTGTTTGAAAGTTCTCTAATTACCCTTGCCATCTCATCTATTCTATCTCTTGAGGATTTCCCCGATCCTGAAGGTCCACCTTGTTCTTTGAATTTCCTATTTTCTTTGTTTGCAGTTTCTATTTTTGCTTTTAATTTCCCTGATGCCATCATGTTTGATTCAATCTCAAACGCATCATCCTGCATTTTCATGAGATCTGTTGATCTCCTTTCTCTCAATAATAAGGCGAAGTCGGTATCAAAAGCGCCAGCAAAAGTCACCTTTGCTGCGGGTTGTGAAGGTTTAACCTCAACTAGGATTTTATTATACAACTTGTTGAACCTTTGTGTGAATTCTAGAACTGATTCGGAGTTTTTCTTTCTAAGGGCTCCAAATCCAATCAAGTATTAGAGGTGGTCCTTCCTCTCTCCCCATTGTCTAATAAAATCACTTTCAAGTTCTTCATAAGATCTTAAAGATCCAACTGCTAAGGATCGGAACCAGGTCCTCACTTGTCCTTCAAAAGTCTGAACGAGGAGTCTAGAATAGACATCTTCGTGTTCTATTCCGAGGATGTCAGCAAATTGGTCGAAAAAAATTATATGTTCTTGGGAAGTCAGATCCCTTCCCCTATAAATTTGAGAAGAATTTTCATATAATTTTCGAGGAGATCATGTAGAGGAACGAGAAGGACAAAGGGAGCATATCTAGCAGCTACTTTAGTGAATATTCTAGGAAGCGGTACTTGACCACCTGCTGGTCCTCTAGGGAAACCACCTCTAGTTCCAACACCTCCTTGTGCAGCCATGGTTATATTTGAGGCTAAAGCTCGAAATGTGTGAGGAGAAGATTCTCGGAAATCTGGGGAGGAAATCTGAGGAAAAGAGAACGTATCGTATGAGAGGGGAAGAAAAAAAAATCTTTCAAGAGTTTTTGAAATGTTCAACTGTGTAAAGTCAGGCAGACATGTAGTATGTATGGGTAAAAAGACTTGTCTAAGTGATTTTCGTGATTTTAAAATCTTTTCCGGATCGGAGACTAGCGAGGTCTGCTTGTTGTCCATATTTTTTCTGGTGTTCTTTCGGCTAATAGCCAGTTTAGTTATCATGGAGTTGCCAAGTGAAAAATAATAGTATCCTTAGAAGGTTTTCTATCCTTTTTCACTATCAAAGACAAAAAATGTCAATGTCGTTCTTCCCAGGGAAAAGATTTGTTTCTTCTTTCCCCGACAACGACGCCAAAAAGATGTTGTTCCTGAGTTTATACTTTAAGGCTATAAAGTATACCATCAAGGCATCCGTAAAGGTAAAAGGGAATAACTTGAGGATAAGAATTGAAGAGGAAGGGTGAAACAAAATCAGTTTCTCAACTTTCTCTGTCTAGCTTCTCGCTGTTCTTGGATGCTAATATCTCTCTCAATAGCAGCCCATGAACGTTCTAATACGACCCGGTTAGTTGTTGTTTGAAGGATGGTATTAAATAGGTTCAAAGAAATATTGGTTTGATCTTGAAGGCCAGGTTCAATGTTAGGTTGTCTGCTATTTGGGACAATCATGGAGAATAAGATTTTATTTAATTGTTAAAGAATTTAATCAAATGTCACTTCAATCTTTCAAGAGATGAGAATAGGAAAAATAGTTTTGAAATTCAAAACACTAACATAAATACATTCGAGGCCGTTTCCTGGATTTGCAACAATCTGAGAATTATAAAATAACAAAGACTTACTACTGAAAAATATGAGGCTTTAATCAAGAAAGAATCTCATATTGTAACAGGTAATAAAGAAGGAAAACAAGATTTCTAATGAAAAGTTAAGTATTAAGGTTCAAATGATTCATAGGTCTTAAAATTACTGATAGGAATTTTAGAGGAAAAAGCTGTAAATAATTTGATATCCAAATCAATCTGACCTATAAAATATGTTTACAGATAACTTCAAATTGATTATTCATTAGAAAAACATTGAATGAAAAACATATTAAAGTATAGTAAACAGGGTTGAAGAACACATAGCTACAAATTGGCAGGATTCAGAATCTCATCTATATAATATATTATGATGGATTGGAAAACTGTTAATACAATCGGCTCTCTCCAAAAATCAAAATCCCTTTCTCAGTATTTTGAAAATAAATTTATACATCTTCATCGAATATTTTCTCGTTGGTGATTAACCAACTTCCTAAGATTACGGTTACATATATGAATAATGTCAACCGTTTACATTTCTTTTCTAATTTCTAATGATGAAAATATTCAAAAAAATGCTTTTACGTTTGTGTTGATGAACTTCCTTTCTCCGCCTGAAGACAGTGGACACACTTTCCCAAAAATTTCACAAAAACTCTAGGAGCGTTTGGTATCTCTTTTGCTTCAAACATGAAGAATCTTTTCTGTAATTCAAGCAAACGATCTTCTATCATCTTCCCTGTGAACTTAATAGTTTGCAACTTTAGGTTCGGTTTTACCATTCATTTGTCAATTTCTGTGATATTGATTAATTTAATTTTTGAGATCTCTATCTTCATTTCCTCCAGCTCTTCTTTGAACCTTAGCTGGTGCTTGGCAATGTTAATCTCACCTAATAATCCGGGACAGTCTTTTTTTCCGATATTCAATGAAGTTCTTTCTAAGAGATCAAAAATTCCCTGGCAATTATCATTGACATCTCTGGTTATTCTTTTATATTCAGCCAGGTCTGCTTCCCACACTTTATGTATTACGTCTCCTTTAACCTGTTCTGAAATGGATAATTTATGAATCCTTCCGACTTATTCCTTTGTTGAGAGGGCTACTGCCTTTTGGAAAGTCGTTCTAGTCGCTTTCGCTTCCCTTTCCTTCTAGAAAACATTCTCCAAGGATTTATTTGTTTCTTGAAAGTAATTCTGGACTACTTCCAGATTCAAAAACACTTTCTCTTGTTCTTCTTCTATTTTCAAATGTATTCCCAATGCTTGTGCCCTGAAAATTTCAAGTTATACTACTTGATTAGTAATAGAACTAATTTTATCTTGTAACTGTTTATTTTCTTCTTCCTTCTTTTGGACTTGTGCCTGTGTGACCTGTATTATCTGTTTTGCCTCTTCTAAGTCTGTTTTCATTTTCCGAATTTCTTGAATATCTTTTAGTATAGCATGTTATAGACCCTTTTGTATTCCCCAATTGATATTTCTCTCAGTTTCTTTCAATTTTTCTTGTAGTTGAGTTATTGTTTGGTCTTTTTGTTCGAGTATGGTTGTTAAATTGCCAACAGAATATATATTTTCTAATGCTATAGCACCCATCGTACCTACTAACTCTGTAGCAAATTCTCCATCTTTAAGCTTCTTTCCATCTATAATGACCCTATGTTTTTTAATCATCCCCTCTCCTCTCGGATGAATTTCCTGTTTCAAGATTGCTCTTCTCTTTTTACTGAAAAAATAATCGGATGGAGGGATCTCATCCCTTGAAATTGGCTCTAGATCACTGACATATAGAGCTCCTTCGTGGGGGGTTCCATAAGTTGACTGCAATGGGGTTAAGGAAGTGATGGGACTTCCAAGCTCTGTTTATGCTATTCCTCCTATCTTTTATGGAACATCCTTAGGGATTTCTGGGGGTGTTTCCATCTCTTTTCCCTTCCCTGTCTCTGATTCTTTTGTCTAGGAAACCTCTGTGTCTTGGGAAGGTATCTCAGTATCCTTCATCTTGCCTTTGGGATTTGCTTTGTCCTGTGTATTTGTTTCGAAGCCTAGGGGAGGACCTTCCTATTCTGGAGGTGTGGTCGAAACTTCACCCTATAAACTCTTGGGTAGGAAAATTCGCCTATGGCCCTGGATTGATGCGAATTCGGTCTGTGAGTCAGGTGGCATGGATTGTACTCTGTTCAGTACTTCTTCATAGGATTTAACATCCTTGAATACATCATCATAGATAGATGTTTCATGTTCATAGGCCTTTAGATTACAATGTATAAAATGACTGCTTATTACTTGGTAGGGGTCATACTTTCTGTGCTCAATATCTACTAATTTCACTTCTTCTAATGATTCAGCCTCTACCTTAGAATGGCCTAGATTTAATAAAGAAAATTTTCCAATATGTACAAGGAAGGTTGGCCATGACTTCTTTTGAGCTGCTTTTAGTTCTAATCCAATGCCGCCCTTTACTATCTGATGGGCTACCTCCCTGCATACCAATCTGTCCGGTAGGAATTTAGGGAGTGCATGAGGGGGAATGGAACAACCGTAAACCCTAATGTAGGAAAAACTCTCCTCAATAAACCAGTCGGCAATTGCTTTAAGATTTTCTGTGATTGCATCAGAAATGCGAGGGGGTTCGCATCCAAAAAATATTTTATGCATCGAAATTATAATAAAATGAAAAACCTCATAAAATGCATCCTTAGCATTTTCTTCCCAAAGGGCCGAGTGATATTTATGAATGGTTTATGGACAAGAAATGTTCCAACTCCAATTCATTAAGGGAAAATGAGTCACATAATAGATTGCATCCATAATGTATGCTGACATGTAAAAGGCTACTGGTTGTCCCTTTGATTTTTCTTCTTTGTAGTTTGAGATTTCCTGTGCTAGGCTATCTGACAAAATCTTATGCCAGTTAAAAGCATTCCCTTCTGAAGCTTCCTCTAAAAAGGGCACCCAATCTGCATGAAAATGGCAGGGATCTTTTCTCCCGAAAAGTATACATAGCCTAATAGCTACATATACCATGTATTCATTCAAGGATGTTGTAGCGTAGATCCCATGGGCATTAGCTCTAAAATTTGCTAGACACCTCTCCCATTCTCTAATCATATCAGGATATGTCTGGTTTGCCTCAATGCATTATTTCCTCTGAAACTCTACTAAAAATTCGGCATTAAAAGTATGTTTAGGATTTGGCAAGAGTTTATACATTACTTGTATGTGTTCTGGCCTGAATGAGCCAACGATAACTCCTTGATCATTTAAGATGCTCCTCATAGAGATATCGACCATTTCTAGGGCCCAACTGATCATATCATTGTATGCCATGAGCCACGGGCGCACAACGATCATATGAAGCTCTGACTCAGCTATGTCCCGACAATGATTCTCAGAATCAGGATGAGCATTCTGGAGTTCATATTCCAGAAATTCAGAGATTTGAGTTCAATATTTAATGGAGTCTATGGTGTGTGTTGTGGTGTCGGAGATGATATCTCCTTCCTGTGTATCTTCACTCTTCTTTGGTGCCTTTTTCGGTGCCATGACTTTACGTTAAATTGAAAACCTATTACAAAAAATGAATGAACGAGCTCAGCTAAGTGTTTCTTGTGCTTGATGAAATAAAAGCACAAACATTAAAATGATCACTTTGAATACTTTTAAAAGTGACGGGATTGACACAACTGACAAGAATTCAAGGCATTTAATGCAGAAGATATATTTTTGAGATACGCATTTAATGTTCGCATTTAGTTTCCTTCGGATTTTTAAAGAAAACTTGGGACACTTTACTTAATCGGAAAGCGAAACATGAACGAAAACTTAGAAAGAATGATTATCATTAATCCTGTTTTGGAAAAAAGGTTAATTAGTGCTAATCATAGATTAAGACTGAAAACTTTGTTTTTCGGGATTTCGGAAATCATGATGTCGAGAAGTATGTCATCGATGAAATCCGATCTCCGAAATCACGAAATCGTGACGTATTAATTAAGACTTAAAACATTTTAGCGAAGTAATTAATTGAGATTAAACATTTTCGGGATTTTGGGGATCATGATGACAGGGGAAGTATGTCATCGATGAAATCCGATCTCCGAAATCGTGAAATCGCGACGGGTTTTTTAAAGACAAGACTTAAACTCATCGTAATTAACTAACTAATCACGATTAAGGCCAAAACAAAATTAGTTTGATTTAACACGAACTATGGATCGAGGTTTCGTGATTCGAGATTTCGGGAATCATGATGACAGGAGATGTGGTATCAATGAACCGTGAATCCTGAAATTGTGACATGATTATCTTAATCCTTAACCTTTCACATTAGAGAATTAATTATTCTGTGTTTTAACTAAGACTTCAACGTTTCGAGAAATCAAGGATCAGGATTTCGCGATTCGATTTGTATTGAAAAAATATGTTTTTAGCAAACCCCGAATCCTGAAAATTCTTTAAGCTTAACCTTAAATCCGTTAGTTTTAAAACTTATCATGATTAAAATAATTTCATAGAAAATGCGTCGGGATTTCTTATAATTCTTTTAAGATTTTTTGCCTTTTATTATCCAAATAATTAAATTCTTTGAGAAAAAGGTGCCGTGTGTTTGGGATTGATAACGAAACTCATGTTTTATGAAAGACCGAATCCCGAAAAAGGAAAATTTAGGCCTTACGGGTAAAAACTTTAAGAACTGTTTCAACAATATACACATAATTTTCTTTGGAGGAATCCATCAGGAGCTATATGAGTGGTTAGCTAGGTTAGCAGGTACCCAGTTTGAGATTAGATCTAGACCTCCTGTGGTTTGGATGTCGATGTTGATCAAGAAGATCAAGAGAGTTGATAACGTTGTGTCAAGAGAAGTAGATCACTGGTTGATAGCACCATTGGAGGGTACATCACCGAGTTTGTTGTTGACAGAGTAGAGTCATATAACCAAGCCAAGAGATATTTCTTCAAGGCACCCATAGGAAAATTTTTACATTTTTTAAGGTTGAAAATCAAGATGCTATTACATGTGAAGAACATCTTGAAGATATAGTATATTTGTCGGATCTGGAAAAGCTAATGTTCAGGAATTCAAACAGCGACAGTGACATGAAGGCTAGACATACACACACTGGGAGAGCATTCAAAGAAGTTCACCTTGCTATCCTGTTTAAGAATAAGTACAAGGATGAAGGTTTATACAATGGAGAAGAGGTAGATATGACGGACGAAGAGCATTCAGAACCCGCTGGGACAAAGGAAGGAAAAGCTGAAGATCCTCGCTGGGAAGAGCCATAACTTCAGGAACTATGCAGACTATTAAAGTAAGTATCAGTCACACTAAGCAATCAAAGTAATCCAAGCCACCAGAGCATTCAGAGAACTATCACTAGTAGTCCACCTCATACTCAGTCACGAACCCTAGGAAGATCTATGGTAGATGAGATGAGGATCCCTATTTTTAGGGGAGATGGGTCTGAAGACCTTGATCAACACTGGTGCCTATGTGAAGCCACATGGAATATTAAAAATGTCACCAACGAAGATGTTAAAAGAACTCATTTTAGTACTACCCTAAGGGATCGTTCATTGAGCTAGTACATGAAGCTTGTCCAAGGACTTGTACAACCTAAGCCACTGAATGAAATCAATAATGCGTTGATTGTAGAGTTCAAGAAACCCAAGTCGGAGTCACAATGTATCACATAGCTGAAAGAGATCAAGCAGAAGGTAGTTGAATCTGTTTGGGAACTGGATCAGAGATTCAAGACATTAACCGATCGATTGAATTTTCAGATCCCAGATGAACATAAAAAATAATGGTTCATTGTTTCCCTCTTACTACACATTATAGTTCCTCTGATGCAACAGAAGATCGCTTCATAGGCTGAGGCACTATAGATCACCATGAAGTTAGAGTTAGTCCCTATGGGAGAATCTAGCTTAGGTATGAGTCAAATTTTGAGTCAACTAACTAGTTTGTCTCTGTAGGTCGAAGATATGAAGAAATATAAGGGAAAAGCTAAAAGAGAAGACATCTGGTGTGTCAAATGAAAAAAAAAATGGTAGAGAGATGTGGAAGGACCAAAAGTTGAGCTACCATTCATCGAACAGTCGATCACGATTAAGAAGATCAATATTGGAATAGAGAAAACACCGAAGCTTGCAAATGTTGGAGATTACTGGGATGCTGCTACTATTGAAAAAAATAACAAAGTTACTGCATGAATATCAAGACTTGTTTCCAACCAAGTTCACCAATATGAAGGGAATTAAAGGGCCTATGGGAGATATGATTATCCCTTTAAAACCATATGCAAGACCAGTCAAATAGAGACCCTACATATTGAACCCTAAGTATAAAGAGAAAGTGAAGATTGAGCTCGATAGAAAGCTCGAAGTAGGAATTATAGAACCTGTCGAAGAGTCAGAGTGGATTAGACCTATGGTGGTGCAAGACAAGAAGACATGAGAGATCAAGATTTGTGTAGATCTTAGGAAGCTAAATGATTCCTATTTGCATGACCCCTTCCAACACCATTCACTGACGAAGTGTTAGATAATGTGGGAGGCTAGGAGGTATATTCTTTTACAAATGGATTTTCAGGATACCATCAGATCCGGATTGCTAAGGAAGATTGCCATAAGACCACATTTGCAAAAAAATGGTGAATCTACCAGTATACAATGATGCCATTTGGATTGAAGAATTCCCCAACCATATTTTCCAGGGTGGTGGTTGAAGAATTCAAGGAGTTTCTGCATAAATTTCTAGAAGCATATTTTGATGATTGGACTGTTTTTAGTTTATTAAAAAATCATATTGAATGTCTAAGGCTAATGTTGGACAAATGCAGGCAGTGTCAAATTGCCTTGAATCTGAATAAATGCATCTTCTTTTCACCATTTGGAGTGTTTTTAGGTCATATTGTATGCAAGCAGGGATTGATGGTAAACCCATCTAAAATTGCCATTACAGTTGATCTGCCACCCCCTACTTTAGTCAAACAGCTACGCACTGCACTGGGACATACTAGATATTATAGGAAGTTCATTAAAGGATACACCCAGATTAAAACACCCATGGAAAATGTTTTGAAGAAAGATTGTCAGTTTAGTTGGATAGAAGAACGCCAGCAAAGCTTCGACGCACTAAAACAAAAAATGGTTACTGCGCCCATTCTGGTTTTCCTAGATTGGAGCAAGGAATTTCACGTACATGTCGATGCATCTAACATTGCATTGGGAGTTGTGTTAGCACAAATTGGTGAAGGAGATATTGACCATCCATTAGATTTTTCTAGCAGGAAGCTATCAACAACTGAGATTAATTACACCACCACTGAGAGAGAAGGATTAGCGATGGTGTATGCACAACAAAAATTTCGTCACTACTTGTTGGGAGGACACTTTAAAATGTTTATTGATCACTCTATGTTGAAATACCTAGTCAACAAGCCAGTGTTGGGGGGGAGAATATGCAAATGGCTTCTGCTATTTCAAGAATATGATTTTGAGATCATAGTCAAACTAGGAAGAATGAACAAAGGTCCTGGCCACTTTTCAAGGTTGGAACATGGTGAAGAGCCGACCATTTTGGAGGATACACTGTCGGATGCATAGTTACTGTCCATTAGAAAGATTGATGACCACTTCACAGAGATAGTCTAGTTCCTGTCAACAGGAATGGCACCTAGTGAGTATACAATTCCCCAAAAGAAATAGCTAGTAGTGCTCGCTGCCAACTTTTCACTTATAGATGGACAGTTATACAAAATGGGACCTGATGAGATATTGAGAAGGTGTGTTATGGAGGCAGAGCGACCATTGATCCTCACAGAAGCTCATGAGGGCATCACATGAGGAAATTATGCAGGGAAAGAAACTACGCAGAAGGTTCTTAGAGCTGGCCTTTGGTGGCTTACCTTACACATAGATGCTAAAGACTATTACAGAGCCTGTAATGTATGGCAAAGAGTTGGGAAACCATCCAGAAGAGATGAAATTCCACTAGAACCACAACTGACCCTACAAGCATTTGAGAAATGGGCCATTGACTTCGTGGGACCTATAAACCCACCAGGCAAGTGCACAGGAGCAAGGTATATAATTACTGCGACAAAGTACTTGACTAGATGGGCTGAAACAAGAGCAGTTAAGGATTGTAGTGGAACTACAATTTCACGCTTCATATTTGATGACATCATAACTAGGTTTGGATGCCCAAATATCCTTATGAGTGATCAAGGAACACATTTCATAAATAAAATAGTTGAAGCCCTGACTGAGGAATTTGCAGTCCACCATCAGAAGAGCAAGCCTGACCACCCACAAGTAAATGGGACAGTGGAAGCATTCAATAAGATATTGGAAACAACGTTGATGAAGATTTGCAATGTGAACATGGATGACTGAGATTTAAGAGTACAAGCAATACTATGGGCATATAGAACCACTTGTAAGAATCTAACAATGCAGAACCATTTTAAGTTGGTATATGATCTCGAAGGCGTTGTCCCAATGGAATATTTGGTACTAAGCCTAAGAATTGATGCCTTTATAGATATGGATGTCACTACCTTTACTCATAAGGATGAATCTGTCTAGGGTTTTGACACCTAGGTTTCAGCCTAAGGATGTCAGTGAGTGATTATAATGTATAAATAGAGGTCAAGAGGACCTGGGATGGGTTTTTGTTGTTGTTGTTGTTACTATTGTTGGTGTTATGATTGTTGTTGTTGTTGTTACTATTGTTGGTGTTATGATTGTTGTTGTGTGATCGAGTGAGTGACATTGTGTGAGAGAGAAGTGTTGAGTATGAGAGCCTTCTATATTGTAATATCTTCAGCTGGGTGCGAAGATCAACCCTGTAGTTGGGTGCACAGGGAGGGGAGAGATAGAGAGGAGAAGAAAGAAGATTTGCTAGCTAAGAGAATAGACAAGAACTGTATGCTTCACCTTAATATATTATAAAGCACAGTTCTGTGGATGTAGCCCTAGAGAGAGGGTGAACCACGTATACCTTGTGTTGTGTGTGATTGATTCTATATTCTTTGCCTTTGATATATTAGTATTGCATTACTGTGTTAGATCTAATAGATGTGTGGAATAGATCTAAGATGATAAGTGATATATGAATGTTGTATTGTTCTAGTTTTGGGTCCACTTGATATTTCCCTTGGTTTTAGACATCTTTGTCCTGCAACCCCCCATAGTTGCTTTGGATGAGACTGCATCTAATTCGCAGGTGTAGCCGAAAGGGCCAGTAGTTAGTGCTTGTTTGTGCGCTCTTGGAGTTGAACCCTGGGCCTACCCTTGGGCCAACAATCGGAATCCAATAAGGTATTTCTAATGAAGAGATTATTTAATATGAATATGTCATAAGGTGGGTCTATTTCAAATCATTTAAATAAATTTAAAACGGTTACTAATAAGGTAAGTTCTGGCCCCAGATGGGGTGACACACAATGATGCCTCGCCACATGGCTCAGCATCAAGCCACAACTTAAATGTTGTAGGCCACTTCCCATCCCTTCAACATTTATGATGGTAGCCAGCCATTACAGCTTCTATATGGAGGCGGAACTTCTCCCTCGTGCGAATGCACTGAAACAACTAGCATTCAATATGACAGATTTAATAGGAAGCCATGTGATGCCATCATTTGGAAATTCAAAAGTTGGAGAGTCTGGACAAAGCTGGTTCATTCTTGTTTTGGACCTCCCCTCTGGTTTTGAGCTCTGGTGCAGTTTTCTCTGTATTTCCATTCACCCCTCATCCGCAATGACAAGGAAGTCAGGCAGGCCTCATCGCGGCTTAGCCTGGTACACCCAAAAGAGAAAAGAAGGCAGAACCTTGAGCGCGCTCTGTCAATGGCGACTTCCATCCTCCGGTAGAGAGCACGAGCCGACCGATTGGCACTCCATGCCATTATAGCTGAGCCTGGGATAGAGTGTAGCACACACACCCTTGCAATTGAGCCTAGAAGCTATCTGAAGGGAGGTGTTGCAGATGAGTTTCCAACCTGTTATGTAGAAGAAACGCCATACCTGCAGGATTTCACCACCACCCTGGAACCCCAAGCCATAGTGCCTGAAATACAGGATGGAAGCAGTCTGAAGGGAGAGCCTTTAGAAGAATTCCCAATTTTTTTTGTCGAAGAGATACCGTGGATAGGTGACTATAGCCCCACCAGCCATGTTGAGAAGGCAACGAGTGAGGACAAGGCTCAGGACAATGCTTGTTGTTATCACTGAAATTTCGTCCGCACAGGGCGACAAGAACTCAACATCATCAGCACAGAAAAACAGTCATTCATGGCACAAGGATTAGTTCCATAGCACAGCAAAAGAGCCAAAA
>JASDQU010014402.1:227175-242794 GCA_032191745.1 Picea mariana
ATCAGTCACACTAAGCAATCAAAGTAATCCAAGCCACCAGAGCATTCAGAGCACTATCGCTAGTAGTCCACCTCATACTCAGTCACGAACCCTAGGAAGATCTATGGTAGATGAGATGAGGCTCCCTATTTTTAGGGGAGATGGGTCTGAAGACCTTGATCAACACTGGTGCCTATGTGAAGCCACATGGAATATTAAAAATGTCACCGATGAAGCTGTTAAAAGAACTCAGTTTAGTACTACCCTAAGGGATCATTCATTGAGCTAGTACATGAAGCTTGTCCAAGGACTTGTACAACCTAAGCCATTGAATGAAATCAAGAATGCGTTGATTGCAGAGTTCAAGAAACCCAAGTCGGAGTCACAATGTATCACAGAGCTAAAAGAGATCAAGCAGAAGGTAGTTGAATCTGTTTGGGAACTGGATCAGAGATTCAAGACCTTAACTGATCGATTGACTTTTCAAATCCCAGATGAACAGAACAAAGAATGGTTCATTGTTGCCCTCTTACCACACATTAGAGTTCCTCTGATGCAACAAAAGATCGCTTCATAGGCTGAGGCACTATAGATTTCCATGAAGTTAGAGTCAGTCCCTATGGGAGAATCCAGCTCAGGTATGAGTCAAATTTTGAGTCAACTAACTAGTTTGTCTCTGTAGGTCGAAGATATGAAGAAAAACAAGGGAAAAACTAAAAGAGAAGACATCTGGTGTGTCAAATGAAAAAAAAAATGGCAGAGAGATGTGGAAGGACCAAAAGTTGAGCTACCATTCATCGAACAGTCGATCAAGATTAAGAAGATCAATATTGGAACAGAGAAAACACCGAAGCTTGCAAATGTTGGAGATTATTGGGATGCTACTACTATTGAAAAAATAACAGATTTACTGCATGAATATCAAGACTTGTTTCCAACCAAGTTCACCAATATGAAGGGCATTAAAGGGCCTATGGGAGATATGATTATCCCTTTAAAACCATATGCAAGACCATTCAAACAGAGACGCTACATATTGAACCCTAAGTATAAAGAGAAAGTGAAGATTGAGCTCGATAGAATGCTCGAAGCAGGAATTATAGAACCTATCGAAGAGTCAGAGTGGATTAGACCTATGGTGGTGCAAGACAAGAAGACATGAGAGATCGAGATTTGTGTAGATCTCAGGAAGCTAAATGATTTCTGTTTGCATGACCCCTTCCCTACACCATTCACTGACGAAGTGTTAGATAATGTGGGAGTCTAGGAGGTATATTCTTTTACAGATGGATTTTGAGGATACCATCAGATCCGGATTGCTAAGGAAGATTGCCATAAGACCACATTTGCAAAAAAATGGTGAATCTACCAATATAAAGTGATGTCATTTGGATTGAAGAATTCCCCAACCATATTTTCCAGGGTGGTGGTCGAAGAATTCAAGGAGTTTCTGCATAAATTTCTAGAAGCGTATTTTGATGATTGGACTATTTTTAGTTTATTAAAAAATCATATTGAATGTCTAAGGCTAATGTTGGACAAATGTAGGCAGTGTCAAATTGCCTTGAATCTGAAGAAATGCATCTTCTTTTCACCATTTGGAGTGTTTTTAGGTCATATTGTATGCAAGCATGGATTGATGGTAGACCCATCTAAAATTGCCATTACAATTGATCTACCACCCCCTACTTTAGTCAAACAGCTACGCACTGCGCTGGGACATAATAGATATTATAGGAAGTTCATTAAAGGATACACCCAGATTACAACACCCATGGAAAATGTCTTGAAGAAAGATTGTTAGTTCAGTTGGACAGAAGAATGCCATCAAAGCTTCGACACACTAAAACAAAAAATGGTTACTACACCCATTCTGGTTTTCCTAGATTGGAGCAAGGAATTTCACGTACATGTCGATGAATCTTACATTGCATTGGGAGTTGTGTTAGACAACTTGGTGAAGGAGATATTGACCATCCATTAGCTTTTTCTAGCAGGAAGCTATCAACAACTGATATTAATTACACCACCACTAAGAGAGAAGGATTAGCCATGGTGTATGCACAGCAAAAATTTCGTCACTACTTGTTGGGAGGACACTTTAAAATGTTTATTTCTCACTCTGTGTTGAAATACCTAGTCAAAAAGCCCGTGTTGGGGGGGAGAATATGCAAATGGCTTCTGCTATTTCAAGAATATGATTTCGAGATCATAGTCAAACTAGGAAGAATGAACAAAGGTCCTAACCACTTGTTAAGGTTGGAACATGGTGAAGAGTCGACCATATTGGAGGATACACTGCCGGATGCATAGTTACTGTCCATTATAAATATTGATGACCACTTCACAGAGATAGTCCAATTCCTATCAACAGGAATGGCACCTAGTGAGTACACAATTCCCCAAAAGAAATAGCTAGTAGTGCTCGCTGCCAACTTTTCACTTATAGCTGGACAGTTATACAAAATGGGACCTGATGAGATATTGAGAAGGTGTGTTATGGAGGCAGAGAGACCATTGATCCTCACATAAGCTCATGAGGGCATCACATGAGGACATTATGCAGGGAAAGAAACTACGCAGAAGGTTCTTAGAGCTGGCCTTTGGTGGCTTACCTTACACATAGATGCTAAAGACTATTACAGAGCCTGTAATGTATGCCAAAGAGTTGGGAACCATACAGAAGAGATGAAATTCCACTAGAACCAAAACTAACCCTACAAGCATTTGAGAAATGGGCCATTGACTTCATGGGACCTATAAACCCACCAGGCAAGTGCACAGGAGCAAGGTATATAATTACTCGACAGAGTACTTGACTAGATGGGCTGAAACAAGAGCAGTTAAGGATTGTAGTGGAACTACAATTTCATGCTTCATATTTGATGACATCATAACTAGGTTTGGATGCCCAAATATCCTTATGAGTGATCAAGGAACACATTTCATAAATAAAACAGTTGAAGCCCTGACTGAGGAATTTGCAGTCCACCATCAGAAGAGCAGGCCTGACCACCCACAAGTAAATGGGATAGTGGAAGCATTCAATAAGATATTGGAAACAACGTTGATGAAGATATGTAGTGTGAACATGGATGACTGGGATTTAAGAGTACTAGCAATACTATGGGCCTATAGAACCACTTGCAAGAAACTAACAATGCAGAACCATTTTAAGTTGGTATATGGTCTCAAAGCCGTTGTCCCAATGGAATATTTGGTACTAAGCCTAAGAATTGATGCCTTTATAGATATGGATGTCACTACCTTTACTCATAAGGATGAATCTGTCTAGGGTTTTGACACCTAGGTTTTAGCCTAAGGATGTCGGTGAGTGATTATAATGTATAAATAGAGGTCAAGAGGACCTGGGATGGGTTTTTGTTGTTGTTGTTGTTACTATTGTTGGTGTTATGATTGTTGTTGTGTGATCGAGTGAGTAACATTGTGTGAGAGAGAAGTGTTGAGTATGAGAGCCTTCTATATTGTAATATCTTCAGCTGGGTGCGAAGATCAACCCTGTAGTTGGGTACGTAGGGAGGGGAGAGATAGAGACGAGAAGAAAAAAGATTTGCTAGCTGAGAGCGTAGACAAGAACTGTATGCTTCACCTTAATATATTATAAAGCACGGTTCTGTGGATGTAGCCCTAGAGAGAGGGTGAACCATGTATACCTTGTGTTGTGTGTGATTGATTCTATATTCTTTGCCTTTGATATATTAGTATTGCATTACCGTGTTAGATATAATAGATGTGTGGAATAGATCTAAGATGATAAGTGATATATGAATGTTTTATTGTTCTAGTTTTAGGTCCACATGATATTTCCCTTGGTTGTAGACATCTTTGTCCTACAACCCCCCCATAGTTTATTTGGGTGAGACTGCATCTGCTTCACAGGTGTAGCCGAAAGGCCCAGTAGTTAGTGCTTGTTGGTGCACTCTTGGAGTTGAACCCTGGGCCTAGCCTTGTGCCAAAAATCGGAATCCAATAAGGTATTTCTAATGAAGAGATTATTTAATATGAATATGTCATAAGGTGGGTCTATTTCAAATCATTTAAATAAATTTAAAACGGTTACTAATAAGGTAAGTTCTAGTCTCGGATGGGGTGACACGCAGCGATGCCTCGCTACATGGCTCAGCATCAAGCCACAGCTTAAATGTTGTAGGCCGCTCCCCATCCCGTCAACATTTACGATGGTAGCTGGACATTATAGCTGCTATACGGAGGCGGGACTTCTCCCTCACGCGAACGCACTGAAACAACCAGCATTCAATATGACAGAGTTAATAGGAAGCCATGTGATTCCGTCATTTGGAAATTCAAAAGTTGGAGAGTCTAGACAGAGCTGGTTCATTCTCATTTTGGACCTCCCCGCCGGTTGGGATCTCTAGTGTAGTTTTCTGTGTATCTCCATTCACCCCTCATCCTCAATGACAAGGAAGTCAGGCAGGCCTCATCGAGGCTTAGCCTGGTACACCCAAAAAGAGAAAAGAAGGTAGAACCTTGAGCGTGCTTTGTAAATGGCGACTTCCATCCTCTGGTAGAGAGCACGAGCCGACCGATTGACACTCCATGCCATTATAGCTGAGCCTAGGATAGAGTGTAGCACGCACACCCTTGCAATTGAGCCTGGAAGCTGTCTGAAGGGAGGCGCTGCGGATGAGTTTCCAACCTGTTATGTCGAAGAAATGCCATACCTGGAGGATTTCACCACCACTCTGGAACCCCAAGCCACGGTGCCTGAAATACAGGCTGGAAGCACTCTAAAGGGAGAGCCTTCAGAAGAATTCCCAATTTTTTTTGTCGAAGAGATACCGTGGATGGGTGACTACAGCCCCACCAGCCATGTTGAGAAGGCAACGAGCAAGGACGAAGCTCAGGACAATGCCTGTGCAGAGATGAATGTGGATGAGACCAAAGCAAGGATGAATGTGGATGCGGCCAGAGTAGGAATGAACGTGAATGAGGCCAGAGCAGAGATGAACATGGAAGTGGGGAATGAAACCTTCGACGAGGCAGTAAACAATGATTTGCATGGTCCACTCCTCTATGCAGAGCATTTGGTTCTAGTGTTCAAACTCCGAGGCCACATGGTAGACCAGGAGCACAGAGCCCTCCTCATGGGACAACGTCTAGACCCACTCCTTGATGCATACTCCAATGCTTCGGAAAAGAGAAAATGTCTAATGTGCACACAACCGTTTTCCATCCTAGCCAGATCCACGTGTCAGAAAGGCAATGGCGACAGGTCACCGGGTATCTGAGTTCTCCTATGCTAGTTTGTTTTTTTCATAATGTTGTTGCTCACTATTAACATGAACTATGGCCATCTGTCCTGGTTTCCTTCGGGTAGGACAGAGGGAAATTTTTTTTTTATCTTATCTTCCTAGACTCATTTCACTCCAAACTATGCTGGTTTTCGGTAAAATGACAACATTTTTGGTGGCTCGGGATGACTATATCTCTGTGTATTTTTGTCAATGTTTCTTTGTTAACTTAATATAGCAGGTACTACCCTTTTTACTTAAAAAAAAATAAAAATAAGGTAAGTTCTGTAAAAGTGGAATTTGATGATGAGGTCAGGGAGCTTCTAATATTGTGTTCATTGCCAGAAAATTGGAACGACTTGGTCATGGTTGTAAGTAACTATGTCTTTGGTTCAAACACTTTAAAATTTGATGATGTTGTTGGTGTTATCCTTATCGAGGAAATGTGATGGAAAATCACAGGTGAGACATCAGGAAATGCGTTAAGCATAGAGAACAAGGGAAGACAAAAGGATAGAGGGAATGGCTTAGGGAACCGAGATAATTCTAGGAAGGACAGATCCAAATCTAGACTAGGAAAGATATAGTGTTGGAATTGTGGGAAGAAAGGAAATCTGAAGAGAGACTGAAGAGCTCCAAAGAAACAAAGAGATGGACAACAGGAGAAAAATCAGAAAGCAAATTTAACATGTGATGTGTTACAAGATGCTTTGATTCTTTTTGTAGATAATATTTCTGAGTTTTGGGTAGTAGATTCAGGGGATTCATTTCATGCCACACCCCATAGAATTTTGTTTCTAGATTATGTTCAAGGTGATTTTGGACAGGTTCAATTGGGTGATGATGCACCATGCAAAACTGTTGGAATGGGAAAGGTAAAAATAAAGGAAAGGAATTGAAACTAGTGGTTGTTGAAAGAGGTAAGACATGTTCCAAATCTAAGGAGAAATTTAATTTCAATAGGATAGTTGGAAAGTGAAGGTTTTATATCCATATTTACAAATAAGGTGTGGAAGGTCACCAAAGGATCATTGGTGATAGAAAAAGGAGAGAAGGTAGGTATATTGTATTTATGTACTGGTAATACTAACTCTTCCATCTCTTTATTTTCTACATGAGTGGATAAAACATTGTGGCATCACAGGCTTGGAAACATGAGTGAGAAGGGGATGCAAATATTTCACAAAATAAATTTGTTTCCAAATATTAAACAAATTGATTTGGATTTATGTTAGCATTGCGTTTATGGAAAACATAAGAGAGTCAGATTTCTCAGAATCAGAAAAGAAAAGAAGAGTGAAAGGACAGATCTTGTGCATACAGATGTATGTGGACCAACTCATGTATCATCTCTTGGTGGCTCTCGTTATTATGTTACTTTTATTGATGATGGAACTAGAAAAACATGGGTTTATTGTGTTCGACAAAACTCTGATGTTTTTTATACTTTTAAGAAATGGAAAGCTTTACTTGAGAATGAGACAGGAAAAATGTTGAAGTGTCTCAGATTAGAAAATGGAGGTGAATATTGTAGAAAGGATTTTGATGATTATTGTTCATACCATGGGATTCATAGAGAGAATCCAGTTCTAGGAACACCACAAGAAAATGGTATGTCAGAAAGAGTGAACATGACAATCATGGAGTGTGCAAGGAGTATGAGATTGTATGCTAGTTTTCCCTTACAATTCTAGGCAGATGTTGTAGTATTATTCTTTACTTAATAAACAGAGGACCTTCAATATCTTTGGATGGTGGAATTCTAGAGGAGTCATGGACAGGTAAACATGTAAACTATTATTTTTTGAATACTTTCAGTTGTGAAGCATTTGTCCATATTGATAAAGAAAATAGAACAAAGATTGAGGAAAAATCCAAGAAGTGTACCTTTATTGGATACAATGTTAAGGATTTTGGTTATCGCTTATGGGATTATGAAAATCACAAAATCATTAGGAGTATAGATGTCATATTCAATGAGAAGGTCATGTACAAAGATCGGTTGTAGGGAAAAATATAGGAAAAAGAAAAACCAGAATACACAGTGCTTGATGAGATGACTGAAAAGGAAATTCCAAAGGTACCAGAAAATCAAAATGTACAACAACAGGAGAAACGAGTACCTCAAACTCTTGCAAGTATTGTTAGAATATTTACAAGGTTAAGTAGACCCCCTGAACGATACTCTCCTTCATTTTATTATTTATTATTGACTGATTTTGGTGAACCAGAATGTTATGAAGAGGCAATGCAAGTAGAGACTGAAAAGAAGTGGGAGCAAGGCATGAAAGAGGAAATGGATTCCCTGGTAAATAACCAGACTTAGGATTTGGTTCAATTTCCTGCAAGAAAAAGAGCATTGCAGAATAAATGTTTTTACGAGTTGAAGGAAGAAGATGGAAGTAAAAAGCGATACAAGGCTAGACTTGTTGTAAATTGTTTTTCACAAAAGAAAGGTATAGATTTTGATGAAATATTTTCTCCTGTTGTTAAAATGACTTCAATTAGTACTATTTTAATTATTGTGGTCATAGAATATTTACATCTTGAACATTTAGATGTAGAAACAACTTTTTTACATGGGGTTTTGGAGGAAGATATTTATATGCAACAACCACAGGGGTATGAGGTCAAAGAGAAGGAAAATTTGGTATGCAGGTTGAATAAGAGCTTGTATGGTCTAAATAAATATCCAAGGAAGTGGTATTTATATTTTGATAGGTTTGCAACAAAAGAAAGTTATAGTAGATGTCATTCTTATCACTGTGTTTATTTTAAAAGGCTAGAAAATAGAAGCTATATTATCTTTCTATTGTATGTAGATGACATGATTGTTGCAAGGTCTAATACGCAGGATATAAATGTTCTCAAGAAGAAATTAGCTAATTCATTTGTGATGAAGGATTTGGGTGTTGCAAAGAAAATCCTTGGTATGATAATAACAAGAGATAGGAAAGATCGCAATTTGACATTGTCTCAAGGTGAGTACATAGAGAAGGTGTTGGAGAGGTTTAGAATGCATAATGCAAAACCGGTTGGCACACTTTTGGCCATCCATTTCAAATTAACCAAAGAAATGTGTCCCAAGACATAGGATGAGATAGAATACATGTCCATAGTCCCTTATTCACCAACAATTGGAAGCTTGATGTATGAGATGGTTTGCACAAGACTAGATATTCGACATGCAGTGAGAGTTGTGAGTAGCTATGATAACAATCTAGGTAAAGAACATTGGGAGGTGTTAAAGTGGATTCTCAGGTATTTGAAAGGTACTTCTACTCATGCATTATGTTTTGGAGGTTCAAATATTGTTCTATAGGGATATGTTGATTCATATATGGTAGCTGATAAAGATAGAAGGAGGAGCACCATAGGGTATTATTTTACTGTAGGTGGAACAACAATAAGTTGGATTTTGAAACTGCAAAAGGTTGTTGCATTTTCAACAATAGAGATAGAGTATGTTTTTGCTACAGAGGCTAGTAAAGAGATGATTTAGCTACAGAGGTTTATGAAGGAATTGGGAAAGAAGAAAGAGAATAATGGATTGTACTATGAAAGTGAGAGTGTCATTCATATTGAAAATAACTCACCCTTCCATTTGAAGATTAAGAATATACAGCTCAAGTAACATTTCATACGATCCTTCTTGGAAGATGGACATTTGAAGTTGGAAAATATACACACTAGCCAGAATCCTGCAGACATGTTAACAAATGGAGTAACTAGGGAGAAACTGAGTTCCTGCTCAGTTTCAGTTGGTCTTCAAGAATGAAGGTAAAGATGATATATTTTCTAGGTCCAAGGTGGAGTACATTCTAGCAGGTACAACAATAGTGGATTTGTTGTGATCAATATCCAAGTAGGAGATTATTTCTCATGGATCTTGATTATCTTCCTATTTCATAGGTCATTGTTTTCATCATTTTTTATACCCCATGAAGACTTTAGATCCCGTAATATTGTACACCCCTCCACGCAGGAGAGTTGAAGGGGGGGATTTCCCCCGCTATGGGGTTCAGGGGCAAGGGGGGCCCTAGCGGGGGTTCGATGGAGAAGCCCTCGAAGGAAAAACTTCTTTGTAAATGTATATTGTAATCTCATAATATATATGGACCATTCATTATAAGGTCATAGATATGATGGTAGAAGTTATGTTAGGATTTTTTTCCCTATAAGGAAACCCTCTTTTATGAGGGAAATGTATTGCGACTATGCATCATTGCAAATATTGTATTATGAGAGTGGATATTATGAGAGAAGGAAGAGGAAGTTACAAGGGGTGTGTTGTAGGTTGTATCCCTTCATTTGCTAGATAATAAAAGGAATGGTCCTGGTAATTTATCTGGTGGATGTAACCCACACTAGGTGAACCACGTATATTTGTGTCTCTATTGTATTATGTGTCCTTTGTGTTTTACTTTTGCATTTGTTTTTTTATTTTATTGCACTGTGATCCTATTTTTATAACACTTGAGGGTTAGGTCACAGGACGAGGAGCCTGGTGTGATATATTCATCCACCCAGAGGGTACTTACCCTCATTTTGATTATAATATTGAATATGTAATGCGTGCAACACAAGATTTTGCATAAGAATAAGTAAAATATCAGAGAAGCCGGATCTTTTTGGATGTAGACCCAGGAGGGGGTGAACCACAGTAAACGTTATGTTCTATGTGATTGATAATGAATGTTTTTTATTTTATGTTAATCATTAGCTCAAGAATAAATGGGTAAAGTAGTTATATCAACATGCATGCATAGGTTTAAATATGAATGAATCATAGAAGTAGATTAATGATTAAACAAGAATGATGCATAAGGAAAAGAATCTAACCACAATCTCCACTCATTCCTAGACTGCAAACAACTGAGTATTTCAATCCCCCATAAAAGATATCTCAGGTGAGAGTATGTTGTGAAACCTGTGTGCAACGTTGCCTTTTATTTGAGATCAAAACATGGGTCAGTTAAAGAAGTAATTAACAAATGGTTATGTTATCGGCTGGAACTGCACAGGATTGAGTGGTCAAAATCTGTGGAAGAAAAATGTGAAGGATGAAAGTATAGAAGGGAATGTTCAGGCCATGGAATCCAGTGATGGAGGATATTGAGAGATGGTTGAGAACAAAGGAACTTGAGTTTTCACATAAGGACAAGAGAAACCCTAAGTTGACACTGCACAAATATCTCGACAAATACGTTTTTAGCGACTCGCATAAGGTATTTTTCTATGATTTCCCACATTTATTGTAGGAGAGGTTATTGAGGTTAAAGGAAAACCACCCTAAGAATCGAATCATACAACTGGATTGGAATCCTATGGAGATTGCGTAGTTACAGTAAGTTAATAACAAATTCACACATGCAATAGATTTCGGGTTAGACAGTATTGTTGCAAGATTTATCACCGAACTTGCAGTAGATATCACAAAGTCCTACACTATGACATAGTAGGATTTTCTAAAGGGACCCAGAGGTAGGTACATCATATCGCTATATAATTCTATCAATATTTTATTGTATGACAATGGTGTGATGACCATGGAATCAAAAAACTAAACTTCCCTACATGCATGGGGGAATGGTGGGAAGCATTGACAAGAGGTTAAGATATGGATAAGGGAAAGAAGAAGTATCCCATGGACCTAATCATGATGAAATAGGACCAGATAAAGAAGATAATGGAAAAGTATAGAAAGACGTGCAACAAAATACCTTACCAAAATAAAATTAATAATAAGAAGAGAGCCATAGCCGATAGAGAGGGCTTGGAAAGATATGAAGAAGAGGTAGATGATATATGGGATATGGAGATGATTGAGGAAATCCTATGCACAACATATGAAATAAAAATAAGAGGTCCAGGGTCAAGAACAAAAGAAATAATTCCAATCCAGATCACCGTTAGTGTGTAACCTATAACCCCATGTGCGACTAATACACCCGAAAGAACACCAACATTTAGACAACCAAATTTTTGTGGCAGAAGAGAAACAACACATGGATCAAATTAAGGAAAATCAACCGAGGGAGAAAGTTTAGGAAGTAACAGTCAATTATATACACTGTGCGAAGGTAGTAGTTCAACACAGTTCAAAATGGTAGGACAATATCCCACGATCAGATTACCAGAATTTTGGGGAGAGGCATCAAAGGACCTTGAAAAGCATTTATTCATATGTGATAAGATCTGGGAAGCAAAGAAGATCACAGATGAGGAAAAAAATCTCATGCAGTTAGCTATCACACTAAGAGACTGCACATTGGATTGGTACATGAGCCTCAATGTAAACAACCCACAGGGAGTACAAAAGACTATTGAAGACGTGAGAAAACTATAGGTAAATGAGTTTCATAAGCCAAGCTCAGAAGAAAAATACTCTATCGAAATGATTGAAATCAAATAGAAACCAAGTGATTCTGTTTGGGACATTGACCAGAGGTTTAAATATCCGAAAGGTAAGATGAAATATGCAATTAATTACATGCAACATAGGAACTTATTTGTGAACTCGTTGTTACCACACTTGAAGTATTCTTTGAGACAACGAAAGTTCTAAACTCAGGTAGAGGTTTTGCAAGAAACATTGCAACTCGAAGAGAACCAATATTAATAGACATATCCAACAATAGAGGAGTTGAAGGAGGATTTGAAGAATTTGACCTTTCAAGTGAACCAGAATAAGGGAAAAGGGAAAAGAGAAGTTGTTTGGTGTACACTATGAAGGACAAAAGGACATCAAAAGAATGAATTCCCAACTTTTGCATAGTACTTGACAATAGGGGTGTCAAACCCATTTCCAATAGGAGGACCATGGTGTAATATTTTTAAGATGCATGGGCATGATCCATATCATTGTCTAATGATGCAAATATATAAGACAATACCAAAATGTTGATATTGCAATTTTTGCAAATCAGCGGGTCATGATGATAATGATTGTAGAACACTGAAGTTGATGAGAGAAAGAACTTCAGACGCTTATAGGGTGAAAGCATAAATGATGACAGGGTAAGTTGCACCTCATTTTAACCAGGTTCCACCACCATACAACAATGCATAGCCACAATACAACAATACACATTTGAGGTACAATAATGCACAGCAATAGTATAACCCCTTGCAATATAACCAGGTACCCAAATACAGCGCATCATGAGGAGATTGAGGTGGATAAATAAGTGGAGGATGAGGTAGAGGAGGATTTGAATGAGGAAGAGAACCAGTAGTGTACCACAACTTTCAAAAACTAGGACATTATGCAAGGGATTGTCCACTTCCACCGATGACATGTGTGTACTATTGTACAACGGACCATGACATGTATGTACTATCGTACAATAGACCATGACAAAGAAGACTGTCCACCACTCTTGGAAAATATATAGGAAAAAAGGAACCATAAGAACTAGAATGTCCAGTGCATTTATGCACAATCCAGGAATGATGGGAAAAAAATCAATATAGTCACTCGAGGAGGATCCCAGACAGGAGTTGATGCAATGAAACAAGATCCATCTCAACACCAATGGGTCAAGAAGAATATTGAACCACATGAGTAGCTTGATGTGTGGAAAGAAAAGGAAACATTTAAGGAGGATAGATAGTAGATTCTCAAGAATAATGTTGCATCTACATCAGTAAAGGACCCGCCTTCAATGAGATTCTCAAGGACCCACCAATGTATAAGATTTCATCTTCAATGGACCATACCAATAAAGGACAACCTTTAGAGAAAGTAAGTACCATAAAGACTTCAATCCTATGTTACGTTATTGAATGATCCATAATCTGTTAGGGTCTTACAAAATATCATATAAGATGCAACATAGAGGTAGAAGGGAAGTTAGAGCAGAAAATAGTCAATCATATCCATATAAGAATAAGGACAAGCAAAGAATTCAGGCTAAATGCCAACATTGGGGATTTCAACATGGGAGATATTATACTGGATTTAGGCTTTGAAGTAAATGTATTGCCTAAAAAGACATGGAAGTGTATGGGAGAACCCGCATTAGGATATTCACCTATCCAGTTGAAGCTAGCAAATCAAAAAAGAGTGTTACCAATTGGAAGGATTAAAGATGTGATAGTATATTTGTATGGAGCACACACTATGGAAGATTTTGAAGTAATAGAAATAGTGGATGGAAAAACACCTTAACCAACATTACTTGGATTTGATTGGGCATTTGATAACTAGGTTTTGATCAAATTGAATACAAGGAAAATGACTTTTGAATTAGGAAAATATAGAGTTATTTCACCATTGGATCCTTCAGAAGGAGAAAGGTTTGTAGATGTGACTTGTTTGGACCTAGAAGAAATAAACCAATTGTACAAAACCACTGCGCGAGATTAGGATTATGTCAACCCAACTGTATATCAAGTACTTAGCTATAGAAGAATTATGTCATGTGCTTCAGACTCAGACATAGGGTTTGAAAATTGGCAACAACGATTACATGAAGTCTCCACGAGGAGGTGCACAAGAATTGACTGCGCAGTAAGGTGGGTTGGTACAGAGATAAGATAACCTCCCAGATTTCCTGTGATAAATGAATTAGAGGAATTCTTGATAAAATATGAGGAGGAAGTGTTGGAAAATTATATTTTCTTATCCCTAGACATTTCACTCAAGGCAACACCCACAATATGGTGGGGTGTGTACAAAGAAACAATTCAGGACTAGTTTCAGTGTAAATGACTACTACGCATTAGATTTGATGTAGAATAGGGGAGAAACATAGTGCATAAGTATGATGGGTGAGAAACACCAATTGAACACTTGTAGAAGTGCAAAACACAATGGAGGATGACATTTCCAGAGGAATGTCCTCATCACTTTATTCATACATTGGAAGGGATCCCAGGGAACTGATACATAGACCAGGAGATGCACAGAGGCACTACATAATGCACATGATTACAACATATTTTTGTAGTAACCTTCTCATTCGGGCATGAGAACCCAAACATTCATTCATCACTGAAGCTTATAAGGGGAGTGATATTTGTTTATGAACCATAGGTCGAAATCATAACAGAATATCAACAACAAAACATATAGACAATCAAAGAGTTACTATCATGTTATTATGTTGAAGATGAAGCACCGTATGAAGATGATCTGTGCAACATTTAGATCACAAAGATTGAAGGACAGAGGGAGAGGTGGAAGGTCCATCCATGGATTCAGAGGCATATTTTTCACCAATCAAAGTTAAGAAAGTCAACATTGGAATGAATGAAAATCCTAAAATTGCATGTATTAGAGACTATTGGTATGAACAAACATTCGAAAGGATGACAGAGTTACTGTGCGAATACAATGACTTGTTTCCAATAACATTTATAAAGATTAAATACATAGCAGGGGAGCTAGGTGAGATGAAGAGACCTTACAGACTGAATCCAGTGTATAAGCATAAAGTGAAAGAAGAAATTGATTGAATGTTGGACGCAAGAATTATAGAACTAGTAGAGGAATTTGAATGGACCAGTCCCATGGTAGTCTAGGAAAATAAGCAAGGGGGGATAAGGATTTGTGTATATTTTAGGAAACTCAACGATTCTTACTTACATGACCCTTTTCCTACCCCTTTTATAGATGAGGTCTTGGAGAGTGTGGGAGGCTAGGAAGCATATTCATTCACAGATGGATTCTCATGATACCATCAGATCAAAATAGCTCCAGAGGACAGGTATAAGACTACTTTTTCTATAGAATGGGGATCCTACCAATATATAGTCATGCCCTTTGGATTGAAGAATGCATCAACTATCTTTTCAAGGGTAGTTGTAACTTCTTTTAAGGAATTCATACATCATTTTCTAGAAGTATACCTAGATGAATGGACTGTGTATCGTCTTTTGAAAGACCATGTAGAATTTTTAAGACTAATGTTGGAAAGATGCAGGAAATGTTAGATATCATTAAACATCAAGAAATGCATTTTTGGTACACCTTTTGGGATATTGTTGGGACATATAGTGTGAAAACAAGTCTTACTAGTTGACCTTGATAAGATTGCAATCATTGTGAATTTATCACCACCAAAGTCAGTGTGCCAGTTAAGAGAAACACTATAACATACAGGCTACTAAAAGAAGTTTATAAAGGGGTATGAACAAATTACTGCACCAATGGAAAACTTGTTAAAGAAGGACACCATATTTTAGTGGAATGAAGAATGTCAACAAGGATTGGACACTCTAAAGGAAAATATGGTGACATCACCTATATAGTTTTTGGTCACTATAATTGCTTAATTAATTTTAAACAACCAAGTGAAACATAAATTATCAACCCAGGGAAGTCTTTTGTTTCAAATATAGCCACGCACTATACATGCTCA
>JASDQU010014402.1:242990-283002 GCA_032191745.1 Picea mariana
AGGCCAGAGAAGGGATGAACATGGAAGTGGGGAATGAAACCTTCGACGAGGTAGTAAACAATGATTTGCATGGTCCACTCCTCTGTGTAGAGCATTTGGCTCTAGTGTTCAAACTCTGAGGCCACATGGTAGACCAGGAGCACAGAGCCCTCCTCATGGGACAACTTCTGAACTTGCTCCTTGATGCATAATCCAATGCTCTGGCAAAGCGGAAATGTCCAATGTGCACGCAGTCGTTTGCCATCCTAGTCAGATCCACGTGTCAGAAAGGCAATGGCGACAGGTCACCGGGTATCTGAGTTCTCCTATGCTAGTTTGTTTTTTTCATCATGTTGTTGCTCAATGTTAACTTGAACTATGGCCATCTGTCCTTGTTTCCTTCGGGCAGGACAGAGGGAAAAACAGTTTTTAGCTTATCTTCCTAGACTCATTTCACTCCAAACTATGCTAGTTTTCGGTAAAACGACAACATTTTTGGTGGCTCAGGATGACTATATCTCTGTGTATTTTTGTCAATGTTTCTTTGTTAACTTAATATAGCAGGTACTACCGTTTTTACTTAAAAGAAAATAAAAATAAGTTAAGTTTTGTAAAAGTGGAATTTGATGATGAGGTCAGGGATCTTCTAATATTGTGTTCATTGCCAGAAAATTGGAACGAATTGGTCATGGTTGTAAGTAACTATGTCTTTGGTTCAAACACTTTAAAATTTGATGATGTTGTTGGTGTTATCCTTATCAAGGAAATGTGATGGAAAATCACATGTGAGACATCAGGTAATGCATTAAGCATAGAGAACAAGGGAAGACAAAAGGATAGAGGGAATGGCTTAGGGAACCGAGATAATTCTAGGAAGGACAGATCCAAATCCAGACTAGGAAAGATATAGTGTTGGAATTGTGGGAAGAAAGGACATCTAAAGAGAGATTGAAGAGCTCCAAAGAAACAAAGAGATGGACAACAGAAGAAAAATCAGGAAGCAAATTTAACATGTGATGTGTTACAAGATGCTTTGATTGTTTCTGTAGATAATATTTCTGAGTTTTGGGTAGTAGATTTAGGGGCTTCATTTCATGCCACACCCCATAGAATTTTTTTTCTAGATTATGTTCAAGGTGATTTTGGACAGGTTCAATTGGGTGATGATGCACCATGCAAAACTATTGGAATGGGAAAGGTAAAAATAAAGGAAAGGAATTGAAACTAGTGGTTGTTGAAAGAGGTAAGACATGTTCCAAATCTAAGGAAAAATTTAATTTCAATAGGATAGTTGGAAAGTGAAGGTTTTATATCCATATTTACAAATAAGGTGTGGAAGGTCACCAAAGGATCATTGGTGATAGCAAAAGGAGAGAAGGTACGTATATTGTATTTATGTACTAGTAATAGTAACTCTTCCATCTTTTTAGCTTCTACATGAGTGGATAAAACATTGTGGCATCACATGCTTGGAAACATGAGTGAGAAGGGGATGCAGATATTTCAAAAAATAAATTTGTTTCCAAATCTTAAACAAATTGATTTGGATTTATGTTAGCATTGCATTTATGGAAAACATAAGAGAGTCAGATTTCTCAGAATCAGAAAAGAAAAGAAGAGTGAAAGGATAGATCTTGTGCATACAGATGTATGTGGACCAACTCATGTATCATCTCTTGGTGGATCTCATTATTATGTTACTTTTATTGATGATGGAACTAGAAAAACATGGGTTTATTGTCTTCGACAAAACTCTAATGTCTTTTATACTTTTAAGAAATGGAAAGCTTTACTTGAGAATGAGACAGGAAAAATGTTGAAGTGTCTCAGATTAGACAATGGAGGTGAATATTGTAGCAAGGATTTTGATGATTATTGTTCATACCATGGGATTCATAGAGAGAATCCAGTTCTAGGAACACCACAAGAAAATGGTGTGTCAGAAAGAGTGAACATGACAATCATGGAGTGTGCAAGGAGTATGAGATTGTATGCTAGTTTTCCCTTACAATTCTGGGCAGATGTTGTAGTATTATTCTTTACTTAATAAACAGAGGACCTTCAATATCTTTGGATGGTGGAATTCTAGAGGATTCATGGACAGGTAAACATGTAAACTATTAGTTTTTGAATACTTTCAGTTGTGAAGCATTTGTCCATATTGATAAAGAAAATAGAACAAAGATTGAGGAAAAATCCAAGAAGTGTACCTTTATTGGATACAATGTTAATGATTTTGGTTATCGCTTATGGGATTATGAAAATCACAAAATCATTAGGAGTATATATGTCATATTCAATGAGAAGGTCATGTACAAAGATCGGTTGTAGGGAAAGAAATAGGAAGAAGAAAAACTAGAATACACAGTGCTTGATGAGATGACTGAAAAGGAAATTCCAAAGGTACCAGAAAATCAAAATGTACAACAACAGGAGAAACAAGTACCTCAAAATCCTGTAAGTATTGTTAGAATATATACAAGGTTAAGTAGACCCCCTAAACGATACTCTCCTTCATTGTATTATTTATTATTGACTGATTTTGGTGAACCACAATGTTATGAAGAGGCAATGCAAGTAGAGACTGAAAAGAAGTGGGAGCAAGGCATGAAAGAGGAAATGGATTCCCTGGTAAATAACCAGACTTAGGATTTGGTTCAATTTCCTGCAAGAAAAAGAGCATTGCAGAATAAATGTTTTTACGAGTTGAAGGAAGAAGATGGAAGTAAAAAGTGATACAAGGCTAGACTTGTTGTAAATTGTTTTTCACAAAAGAAAGGTATAGATTTTGATGAAATATTTTCTCCCGTTGTTAAAATGACTTCAATTAGTACTATTTTAATTATTATGGTCGTAGAATATTTACGTCTTGAACATTTAGATGTAAAAACAACTTTTTTACATGGGGTTTTGGAGGAAGATATTTATATGAAACAACCACAGGGGTATGAGGTCAAAGAGAAGGAAAATTTGGTATGCAGGTTGAATAAGAGCTTGTATGGTCTAAATAAATATCCAAGGAAGTGGTATTTAGATTTTGATAGGTTTGCGACAAAAGAAGGTTATAGTAGATGTCATTCTTATCACTGTGTTTATTTTAAAAGGCTAGAAAATAGAAGCTATATTATCTTTCTATTGTATGTAGATGACATGATTGTTGCAAGGTCTAATATGCAGGATATAAATGTTCTCAAGAAGAAATTAGCTAATTCATTTGTGATGAAGGATTTGAGTGTTTCAAAGAAAATCCTTGGTATGATAATAACAAGAGATAGGAAAGATCGCAATTTGACATTGTCTCAGGGTGAGTACATAGAAAAGGTGTTGGAGAGGTTTAGAATGCATAATGCAAAACCGGTTGGTACACCTTTGGTGATCCATTTCAAATTAACCAAAGAAATGTGTCCCAAGACACGGGATGAGATAGAATACATGTCCATAGTCCCTTATTTACCAACAATTGGAAACTTGATGTATGAGATGGTTTGCACAAGACTAGATATTGCACATGCAGTGGGAGTTGTGAGTAGCTATGATAACAATCTAGGTAAAGAACATTGGGAGGTGTTAAAGTGGATTCTCAGGTATTTGAAAGGTACTTCTACTCATGCATTATGTTTTGGAGGTTCAAACATTGTTCTACAGGGATATTTTGATTCATATATGGTAGCTGATAAAGATAGCAGGAGGAGGACCACAAGGTATTATTTTACTGTAGGTGGAACAACAATAAGTTGGATTTTGAAACTAAAAAAGGTTGTTGCATTTTCAACAGTAGAGATAGAGTATGTTTTTTCTATAGAGGCTAGTAAAGAGATGATTTAGCTACAGAGGTTTATGAAGGAATTGGGAAAGAAGAAAGAGAATAACGGATTGTACTATGAAAGTGAGAGTGTCATTCATATTGAAAATAACTCACCCTTCCATTTGAAGATTAAGAATATACAAATCAAGTACCATTTCATACGATCCTTCTTGGAAGATGGACATTTGAAGTTGGAAAATATACACACTAGCCAGAATCCTGCAGACATGTTAACAAAGGGAGTAACTAGGGAGAAACTGAGTTCCTGCTCAGTTTTAGTTGGTCTTCAAGAATGAAGGTGAAGATGATATATTTTCTAGGTCCAAGGTGGAGTATAGTCTAGCAGGTACAACAATAGTGGATTTGTTGTGATCAGTATCCAAGTGGGAGATTATTTCTCATGGATCTTGATTATCTTCCTATTTCATAGGTCATTGTTTTCATCATTTTTTATACCCCATGAAGACTTTAGACCCCGTAATATTGTACACCCCTCCACGCAGGAGGGTTGAAGGGGGGGATTTCCCCCACTATGGGGTTTAGGGGCAAGGGGGGCCCTAGCGGGAGTTCGATGGAGAAGCCCCCGAAGGAAAAACTGCTTTGTAAATGTATATTGTAATCTCATAGTAAATATGGACCATTCATTATAAGGTCATAGATATGATGGTAGAATTTATGTTAGGATTTTTTTCCCTAGAAGGAAACCCTCTTTTATGAGGGAAATGTATTGCAACTATGCATCATTGCAAATATTGTATTATGAGAGTGGATATTATGAGAGAAGGAAGAGGAAGTTACAAGGGGTGTGTTGTAGGTTGTATCCCTTCATTTGCTAGATAATAAAAGGAATGGTCTTGGTAATTTCTCTGGTGGACGTAACCCACACTGGGTGAACCATGTATATTTGTGTCTCTATTGTATTATGTGTCTTTTGTGTTTTACTTTTGCATTTGTTTTTTTATTTTATTTCTCTATGATCCTATTTTTATAACACTTGAGGGTTAGGTCACAGGACGAGGAGCCTGGTGTGATATAGTCATCCTCCCAGAGGGTACTTACCCTCATTTTGATTATAATATTGAATATGTAATGCGTGCAACACAAGATTTTGCACAAGAATAAGTAAAAGATCAGAGAAGCCTGATCTTTTTGGATGTAGACCCAAGAGGGGGTGAACCACAGTAAACGTTATGTTCTATGTGATTGATAATGAATGTTTTTTTATTTTATGTTAATCATTAGCTCAAGAATAAATGGGTAAAGTAGTTATATCAACATGCATGCATAGGTTTAAAGATGAATGAATCATAGAAGTAGATGAATGATTAAACAAGAATGATGTATAAGGAAAAGAATCTAACCACAATCTCCACTCATTCCTAGACTGCAAACACCTGAGTATTTCAATCCCCCATAAAAGATATCTCAGGTGAGAGTATGTTGTGAAACCTGTGCGCAACGTTTCCTTTTAGTTGAGATCAAAACATGGGTCGGTTAAAGAAGTAATTAACAAATGGTTATGTTATCGGCTGGAACTGCACAGGATTGAGTGGTCAAAATCTGTGGAAGAAAAATGCGAAGGATGAAAGTATAGAAGGGAATGTTCAGGCCATGGAATCCAGTGATGGAGGATATTGAGAGATGGTTGAGAACAAAGGAACTTGAGTTTTCACAGAAGGACAAGAGAAACCCTAAGTTGACACCGCACAAATATCTCGCAAATACGTTTTTAGCGACTTGCATAAGGTATTTTTCTGTGATTTCCCACATTTATTGTAGGAGTGGTTATTGAGGTTAAAGGAAAACAACCCTAAGAATCGAATCATACAACTGGAGTGGAATCCTGTGGAGATTACGTAGTTACAGTAAGTTAATAACAAATTCACACATGAAATAGATTTCGGGTTAGACAGTATTGTTGCAGGATTTATCACCAAACTTGCAGTAGATATCACAAAGTCCTACACTGTGACATAGTAGGATTTTCTAAAGGGACCCAAAGGTAGGTACATCATATCGCTATATAATTCTATCAATATTTTATTGTATGAAAATGGTGTGATGACCATGGAATCAAATAACTAAACTTCCCTACATGCATGGGGGAATGGTGGGAAGCATTGACAGGAGGTTAACATATGGATAAGGGAAAGAAGAAGTATCCCATGGACCTAATCATGATGGAAAAGGACCAGATAAAGAAGCTAATGGAAAAGTATAGAAAGACGTGCAACAAAATACCTTACCAAAATAAAATTAATAATAAGAAGAGAGCCATAGCCAATAGAGAGGGCTTGGAAAGAGATGAAGAAGAGGTAGAGGATATATGGGATATGGAGATGATTGAGGAAATTCTATGCACAACATATGAAATAAAAATAAGAGATCTAGGGTCAAGAACAAAAGAAATAATTCCAATCCAGATCACCGTTAGTGTGTAACCTATAACCCCATGTGCGACTAATACACCCGAAAGAACACCAACATTTAGACAACCAAATTTTTGTGGCAGAAGAGAAAAAACACATGGATCAAATTAAGGAAAATCAACCGGGGGAGAAAGTTTAGGAAGTAACATTCAATTATATACACTGTATGAAGGTAGTAGTTCAACATAGTTCAAAATGGTAGGACAATATCCCACGATCAGATTACCATAATTTTGGGGAGAGGCATCAAAGGACCTTGAAAAGCATTTATTCATATGTGAGAAGATGTGGGAAGAAAAGAAGATCACAGATGAGGAAAAAAATCTCATCCAGTTAGCTATCACACTAAGAGACTGCGCGTTGGATTGGTACATGAGCCTCAATGTAAACAACCCACAGGGAGTACAAAAGACTATTGAAGACGTGAGAAAACTATAGGTAAATGAGTTTCATAAGCCAAGCTCAGAAGAAAAATACTCTATTGAAATGATTGAAATCAAATAGAAACCAAGTGATTCTGTTTGGGATATTGACCAGAGGTTTAAATGTCCGAAAGGTAAGATGAAATATGCAATTAATTACATGCAACATAGGAACTTATTTGTGAACTCATTGTTACCACACTTGAAGTATCCTTTGAGACAACAAAAGTTCTAAACTCAGGTAGATGTTTTGCAAGAAACATTGCAACTCGAAGAGAACCAATATTAATAGACATATCCAACAATAGAGGAGTTGAAGGAGGATTTGAAGAATCTGACCTTTCAAGTGAACCAGAATAAGGGAAAAGGGAAAAGAGAAGTTGTTTGGTGTACACTATGAAGGACAAAAGGACATCACAAGAATGAATTCACAACTTTTGCATAGTACTTGACAACAGGGGTGTCAAACCCATTTCCAATAGGAGGACCATGGTGTAATATTTGTAAGATGCATGGGCATGATCCATATCATTGTCTAATGATGCAAAAATATAAGACAATACCAAAATGTTGATATTGCAATTTTTGCAAATCAGCGGGTCATGATGATAATGATTGTAGAACACTAGAGTTGATGAGAGAAAGAACTTTAGACGCTTACAGGGTGCAAGCATAAATGATGACAGGGTAAGTTGCACCTCATTTTAGCCAGGTTCCACCACCATTCAACAATGCATAGCCACAATACAGTAATACACATTTGCGGTACAATAATACACAACAATAGTATAACCCCTTGCAATATAACCAGGTACCCAAATACAACGCATCATGAGGAGATTAAGGTGGATAAATAAGTGGAGGATGAGGTAGAGGAGGATTTGAATGAGGAAGAGAACTAGTAGTGTACCACAACTTTCAAAAACCAGGACATTATGCAAGGGATTGTCCACTTCCACCGATGACATGTATGTACTGTCGTACAACAGACCATGACATGTATGTACAATTGTACAATAGGCCATGAAAAAGAATACTGTCGACCACTCTTGGGAAAGATATAGGAAAAAAGGAACCATAAGAGCTAGAATGTCCAGTGCATTTATGCACAATACAGGAATGATGGGAAAAAAATCAATATAGTCACTTGAGGAGGATCCCAGACAGGAGTTGATGCAATGAAACAAGATCCATTTCAACACCAATGGGTCAAGAAGAATATTGAACCACATGAGTAGCTTGACGCATGGAAAGAAAAGGAAACATTTAAGGAGGGTAGATAGTAGATTCTCAAGAATAATGTTGCATCTACATCAGTAAAGGACCCGCCTTCAATGAGATTCTCAAGGACCCACCAATGTATAAGATTCCATCTTCAATGGACCATACCAATAAAGGACAAACTTTAGAGAAAGTAGGTACCATAAAGACTTGAATCCTATGTTACGTTGTTGAATGATCCATAATTTGTTAGGGTCTTACAAAATATCTTATAAGATGCAACATAGAGGTAGAAGGAAAGTTAGAGAAGAAAATAGTCAATCATATCCATATAAGAATAAGGACAAGCAAAGAATTCAGGATAAATCCCAACATTGGGGATTTCAACATGGGAGATATTATACTGGATTTAGGCTTTGAAGTAAATGTATTGCCTAAAAATACATGGAAGTGTATGGGAGAACCCTCATTAGGCTATTCACCTATCCAGTTGAAGCTAGCAAATCAAAAAAGAGTGTTACCAATTGGAAGGATTAAAGATGTGATAGTATATTTGTATGGAGCACGCACTATGGAAGATTTTGAAGTAATAGAAATAGTGGATGGAAAAACACCTTAACCAGCATTACTTGGATTTGATTGGGCATTTGATAACTAGGTTGTGATCAAATTGAATACAAGGAAAATGACTTTTTAATTAGGAAAATATAGAGTTATTTCACCATTGTATCCTTCAGAAGGAGAAAGGTTTGTAGATGCGACTTGTTTGGACCTGGAAGAAATAAACCAGTTGTACAAAACCACTGCGCAAGATTAGGATTATGTCAACCCAACTGTATATCAAATACTTAGCTATAGAATAATTATGTCATGTGCTTCAGACTCAAACACAGGGTTTGACAATTGGCAACAACGATTACATGAAATCTCCACGAGGAGGTGCGCAAGAATTGACTGCGCAGTAAGGTGGGTTGGTACAGAGATAAGATAACCTCCCAGCTTTCATGGGATAAATGAATTAGAGGAATTATTGATAAAATATGAGGAGGAAGTGTTGGAAAATTATATTTTCTTATCCATATACATTTCACTCAAGGCAACACCCGCAATATGGTGGGGTGTGTACAAAGAAACAATTCAGGACTAGTTTCAGTGTAAATGACTACTACGCATTAAATTTGATGTAGAATAGGGGAGAAACATAGTGCATAAGTATGATGGGTGAGAAACACCAATTGAACACTTGTAGAAGTGCAAAACACAATGGAGGATGACACTTCCAGAGGAATGGCCTCATCACTTTATTCATACATTGGAAGGGATCCCAGGGAACTGGTACATAGACCAGGAGATGCACAGAGGCACTACATAATGGACATGATTACAACATATTTTTGTAGTAACCTTCTCATTCGGGCATGAGAACCCAAAAATTCATTCATCACTGAAGCTTATAAGGGGAGTGATATTTGTTTATGAACCATAGGTCGAAATCATAACAGAATATCAACAACAAAACATATAGACAATCAAAGAGTTACTATCATGTTATCATGTTGAAGATGAAGCACCATATGAGGATGATCTGTGCAACATTTAGATCACAAAGATTGAAGGACAGAGGGAGAGGTGGAAGGTCCATCCATGGATTTAGAGGCATATTTTTCACCAATCAAAGTTAAGAAAGTCAACATTGGAATGAATGAAAATCCTAAAATTGCATGTATTAGAGACTATTGGGATGAACAAACATTCGAAAGGATGACAGAGTTACTGTACAAATACAATGACTTGTTTCCAATAACATTTATAGAGATTAAATACATAGTAGGGGAGCTAGGTGAGATGAAGAGACCTTACAGACTGAATCCAATGTATAAGCACAAAGTGAAAGAAGAAATTGATTGAATGTCGGACGCTAGAATTATAGAACTAGTAGAGGAATTTGAATGGACCAGTCCCATGGTAGTCCAGGAAAATAAGCAAGGGGGGATAAGGATTTGTGTATATTTTAGGAAACTCAACGATTCTTACTTACAAGACCCTTTTCCTACCCCTTTTATAGATGAGGCCTTGGAGAGTGTGGGAGGCTAGGAAGCATATTCATTCACAGATGGATTCTCATGATACCATTATATCAAAATAGCTCCAGAGGATAGGTATAAGACTACTTTTTCTATAGAATGGGGATCCTACCAATATATAGTCATGCCCTTTGGATTGAAGAATGCACCAACTATCTTTTCAAGGGTAGTCATAACTTCTTTTAAGGAATTCATACATCATTTTCTAGAAGTATACCTGAATGAATGGACTATGTGTCGTCTTTTGAAAGACCATGTAGAATTTCTAAGACTAATGTTGGAAAGATGCAGGAAATGTTAGATATCATTAAACATCAAGAAATTCATTTTTGGTACACCTTTTGGGATATTGTTGGGACATATAGTATGAAAACAATTCTTACTAGTTGACCTTGCTAAGATTGCATTCATTGTGAATTTATCACCACCAAAGTCAGTGTGCCAGTTAAGAGAAACACTAGAACATACAGGCTACTACAAGAAGTTTATAAAGGGGTATGAACAAATTACTACACCAATGGAAAACTTGTTAAAGAAGGACACCATATTTCAGTGGAATGAAGAATGTCAACAAGGATTGAACACTCTAAAGGAAAATATGGTGACATCACCTATATAGTATTTCCAGATTGGGAAAAGACATTTCATGTGCACGTAGATGCATCAACAATAACACTTGGAGAATTATTTTGGCGCAGCCAGGAAAAGGGTACTTAGACCATCCTATAGCCTTCACAAGAAGGAAGTTTTCATAATTAGAGTAGGATTACAAAACCACAGAAAGAGAAGGCTTAGCCATGGTATATGCACTTTATAAATTTAGGCACTATTTATTGGGTAAACACTTTAAAATGTTCACAAATCATTCTGCCCTCAAATATCTAGTCATCAAGCCAGTGTTGGGGGGGAGGATCTGTATATGTTATAACCCTAATTTGCACCATACATGCTTACCTGGCATCAGGCCATCTCAGATCCCTTCTTTGCCAAAAGCACTGCTAAACAACTCTTTAAAAAACCTCTTTTATAAGGTCCCACGCACCCTACTCCATTACTGCATGTGTGTACATGCTATCTGACCTCAAACAGCCCACATGGACCAACAAAAGCATGAAAAAAAGAAAGTTGCCGATGGAACACACAACTTTGGGTGAGTTAGTTGAAACTCCCAACCATGCATGGCTGAGGGTTCATCCAAATACCTAGCTTCTTCTAGCCTATAAAAGGAGGGCTAAGGGTCCCATTTGGAGGAGGAGAATAAGAGTAAAGAAACTCTACCCAATTGCATATTCCCATTGTCCCAAACCTTTAGCCATCCTTGTGCAAGAAGAGATACAAAGCAAATAAGTTGGAGGAAATTTGAAGAGGAGCCCAGGATTAGGATTCACAGAGAAATGGCTGGTCTCGACATTGTAAGTTGATTCATTAAAGTTAATAATAAAGAAATGATTTTCCCATCCCACTATATGAGTTCTTCATAGTTCAGTAAATATATGTTTGACTATCTAACCCATTAGTCTATAGGTAAAATGCATGTGTAGTTTGTTGCTTGTTTTGTATGCAGGTCAGCCTTGGGAGGAGAGCTTCCAACAAGCGGTCAAGAATGAAGAAGGATCGACATCAACCATCCGGAACAAGGTATGTTGGTCTAACCATGTATTCACTGAAAATAAATGGGGATTAGATCTGGGGACGAAGGTAGAAAGTAGGTTTCTTTTGGTCATATATGCATGCATAATATAACCCTATTTTCTAGTCCGTAGGGGGATTTCACACCACAATAGAATTGGCGACCATACTGGGGATGTCTCTAGGGTTCCTGGGAGTTTTTTGGGGTAGTTTTAAAATATTGATTTTCTTGCCTGTTTTTTGAAGTTTCTGCAAAGTCTGAGCTAGTAGAGAGTCTAGCTTTCCATACCAGATGTCTTTGTTATTTGTTTGATTGTGTTTTTTTGAGACCCACAGAGGTACACGCGGCCTGCAGAAGGTATGCACGCGTGTACCCATGCCCTACTCTCTTACAGCCCGCGTGTAAATGCTAGCTGAAGAAGTAGCAGTAGTGTGTAGATTCTAGAAAATTTTTGAGGCAGTGACTTTCTTCCCTGTCAGAATCAAACATTCTCAGGGTTTTTTTAGAATTCTTTCTAAGTCTTAGTTGTTTGCAGTCTTGTCTCAGATTGGTTTGTTTTACAAATTTTTTCCTTACATTGTTCACTTTTTATATTAAAGAGAGTGTCCAAGCCTCCAAGAGATCCTGGTTCTCAATATCAGTGGTCTCTTCCTGGTTTGGATTGTCTGTTGTTATTTATTTTTATTTTTATTTTCAAATTTTTAGAGATACACGTGGCTTGTAGAAGGTCAGCACACGTGTACACGCCCTCTGGCTCTATACAGCTCACGTTCACACACTTACTGTTGGATTATCAGTAGCGTGCTTGTGCAGGATAGTTTTTGTTGAGGGTAAGGTAGTCATCCTTTCCCTTGACAAGATTTATACCTCTCAGGTTTTTGAATCTTTGTCCTAGTAGTCAGTAGCTTAGGGTTGATCTTAGCCTTAGCTTTCTTTTTTCAATTAAAAGTTGTCATTAAAAAAAAAATTCTTTAGGGTTTTTAGACAAGTATGAGAGTCATTTTTTAGGTTTCTAGTGCGTGATTTTTTGAGGTGATTCTTTGCAATCTGGGATTAGGCCAGAATTTTTTTTCTTGTTTTTAACTTGTTGGTATTTTTCCTTTTTTCTTTATCAACATTTAAATAAAAAAAAATAAAAATCTCTTTCATTTTCTTGTTTGGTTGAAAAGTGTGATTTTGCATTAGTAGCCCGGGAAAAATCTTTGTTTTCTTAAGTTCTTGATAGTTTACTTAGATTGTAAGTAGCTCGTAGTTGAGTGAAATCCTTCTTTAAGTTTGTTGATTCAAAAGATCTTAGAAAAATAAAAATAAAAAAATTTGAAAAGTTGTTGAGAATTTGCGTTAAGTGAAATTTTTGTTTCCAACTTTCTATTCATTTTTTACTTTCGTCTTTCAAAACATCATCAGTTTCACTTTCATACCTCTTGACATAAGATAAGCCATAAAATCAACACTAAATATAAAATTTATTAGACTTTTATGTCTGTAAGGTTAACCAACTAGTTCAGGATTAGGGCCTTGGATTAGGTTGGAGAGGAAACTCTTCAAGGCCATTAAAATCAAACATTGGAGTCTGAGTTAGGGAGTGTGCAAGTTCAGTATCATGAAATTTATCCGGGACCCCCCTCTAACACATGGGATTAACATGAGGTCACGTGCGGAAAGGTAGTAGAGATAACCCCTCCAAAGTTGGACCAATCGTAGTGGAGAACACATATAGAGGGCTTGTTTTGGGATTTTGTCGATTGCATTTGCCACGAGGCTTCGTGGGTCCCGAATCCATTTGAGGTCCTTATTTTTCTTCCAGAACACTTGCTTTTGATACCCTTGACAATTTTTGGGCTCGATACCCTGCTCATTGTGGTCTACCCAACTTTCGACTGTACCCGCCTGGTGATTGTTCGCGCGCTGGCAACCTAGTTGCCTATCTTTGTTAGGGACATACATAGGTGATTGCAGGGGTATACCACAGTACCTATGATATATGTTGGGCGATGCCTTGTAGAGTATACCTGGAGGGTACTTCCATTTTCAAGTTTCACTTGCACTGGTAAGTTGCTCTAGTGTTGGTTGTTGTAATTGTTCTTCCAATTAATTTAGTGTTTGCCTGTCTTATCTTCTAGGGAATTTTTTTTAGTGCAGGTTGTTTTTGAATGGTTAGAATACCCTAGTGTGTCTTTGATCTTCTCACACAGTGGAGGATCATGAGCTCCGTGGTCACGAAGTCTTCTTGGCCTGTCGCTGGTTAAACTGGAGCCACCCCCGCCACCACTAAGGCGAAACATAGACCAACAAGAGTCTTTTGAAGCAATCGGGTCACAAGAAATTGTGCTCGACCAACATCCAGAGGAATAGACCGTTTTAGACCTTGGAGCGCAAGCTTTTGGTTTGTTTGAAACCTCCACCACTGATCTTTCGACACCCACCATCATACTGATTCATCCTTACGAGTGCCAGACAGTGTCGCACACAACAATTTAAAGAAATGTTGTTACTCCTTCTGGGAATTCTTCAATTCCCACTATGGTTGTCACCACAGGAGAGTTTCCACCTCCTAACCCACCATCACTAGTCTAAGCCACCATGTTCTCAACCGCCACTACATCGCACAATGGTCCGATCCCATCTTTGGCGGCAGCCACAACCCCTTTCACATTAAGTGCGACAGGCCCTCCATTCTCATATGAGATGCCTAGTTCAGGTACAAGTCATGTACTTTCCTACTCCACTTTACAGACTTTAGGTCTAGGGGCAGGGAGCTCTAACGCTCCTCTGCAAGGACACATGGGGGGAACTCATGCTCCTTTTAATGCTTTCCCTTATGGGGGAGGTCATATACCTCCTTTGTCCCCTTCACTCGGTGGCTTGCATCAGCAAACTGTCGGGCAACCTGCACACCATAGTGTACTTGGAGTGGGGATTCAAGGACCACCTTCGCATAATATGTCGGTAGGTTTGACACCATTTTATTTGTTCGATGCGTTTGGTAACAATGCCTTCTCGTCAGCTACTTTCCCAACTGGGGGCAATCTCAATTTTGGACAATCTATTCCTATGCAGGGTACTATTCCTACACAGAGGGCACACCCAGGAACTTCTTCCACAACAGGACCTTGGAATTCTTGGCAGGGATCCATTCCATCATCCGGAATGTCAATCTGTGGTAATTCTTCCCACAATCAATGGAACCCCGGACAAAGCACTATGCCTATCCCCACGTGACCGATATGGAGCAATCCTTCCCAAAGTCCTTTGAATGTAATGCATGCCCAACCATCTATGTCCTATTTCAAAAATGCACCACTGATGTCTCCTCACACGCAAAATCTGTATGCTGGCCATGGCCATGGTTTCTACTAGAATCCAGGCCAGTAGCCGAACATTTCCTGGCAACCTGGTGCCAGTCAAACTCTAGGCCCCTTTTTCCCAGGTTATCACCAACAACCCAAACTACCTTTCTTGGCAACCTTGCATTTTCCAGACTTGACAAGGTTGTTGAATGACCTTATCTGTCATGATCTGTGTTGGCCTCCTATGCTAACAAAGTTTCCTTCGTACATCCCAATGTTCGAAGCCAAGCCTAACGAATATCCAGGAGATCATGTGACTACCTTCCATATTTGGTGCTCATCTAACTCGTTGAAAGACGATTTCATACAGTTGTGATTGTTTCAATGTACTCTCATTGGGAGTGCCATGAAATGGTACATTCAGCTCGACCGCTCAAGATAATCTTCCTTTGGTGAACTAGCGATGGCTTTCCTAAACCATTTCTAGTTGCCTGTGAGATACGACGTTGGCACCGAATTGTTGGCAAATTTCTCACAAACTAAAGCGGACCATATCTCTGATCACATTTGAGAATGGAGACATAGAAAGAGTTTAATTAAGGTACTAGACCCACCAGCATTCTTGCTCGAGTGGTTTCTTAATTCTTTGGTCCCACAGTTGTCCAAAGATGTTGCGACGTCGGGAGTATTTTCCGAAGAAGATTCCATCATGAGAGCTCAACAACTTGAGCTAATCTATTCTCAGTCCAGTTTATTATACAAGATCTTTCCATATACACCACACTCAATACTTGATAAAACCAGATAGAGAGCTGGACCACATGCTGATCGTATTGTTGGTTCACCACAAACAAAGCCCACTGAGCAACTAACGAATCAGTTGCAACAATTGTCTATACAACACACAACGGCCAGCCAAACTACTGCTTTGGCTGCTCCCCATACCAAAAGGTCAAATGTACACAAAGTGCAATCGACTAATCCAAAGGCCACCCAACAGCCTGAAGGAAAGAAAAAACAATGAAAGAAGGGTAAGGGGGATAAGAAACCCATCGATAATGCTGGTGGGGGTAATATTGAGAAATGGAAGGTGAGGTATCCATGCAACCTGTGCATAGAGGACCACCCAACACACCTTTGTCCCCGACTTGCAGAGGCCCAAAATTTTGTGACACAACAACAGCCTATTGTGTTAACCAATCCTTTCCAACACAGGCAAAATCTAACCCAAGCCTCTGCAAGCACGGAAGGGGGCAGCCAAGGACCCTCTCCATCTTCGAACAACCCCACATCCGTGAATGTATATATGGTGAAGGGTGATGCTTTTATATCGACTAGAGCGCATGACTATAGTAAACCAAGCACTTCTGAGAAGGGCAAAGAAGCCGAACTCCCATCTCTTCCTCTACAGATTGAGAATATGTTGGGTGAAACAATGACACACATCCCCAAAGGTGTGTTCAAAAAAGCCTCTCACAACCCAAATGCAAGGGCTACCCAGAACTATTCTGTGGTGGAATATTTATCACAAACCCCTTGTGCGATGTCCACTTTGGAAGTCCTCCAAAGTTTCCCTTCCCATAGGAAAGCCTTGTTAACCTCTTTAGGATCTATCGAGACTTGTAATTTGGGTACAATCATGTTGGATACAACCGACTTAAAACCTTGTTTGCCTTACCACGTAGCATTTTAGATAGTAGTGTCTTATCCCACGAAAAATTTTACTCGAAATATCTTCTGCATGGTGGTTGATGAGGGCGCCTCGACATGCATTATGTCATTGGCATGTTGGAAGGTTGTTGGCTAGCCCATTTTGTCTCTGTCACCTACTCTCCTCACCACTTTCGATGGTCATTCGTTCCGACCACATGGTATCCTTCCTTCTTTTCCCATGCAGTTAGGAGGGAAGACCGTGTGTGTCGAAGTAGAGGTAGTCAATGCCCCCCTCGACTATAATCTCTTGTTAGGAAGGAGTTGGACTTATGCCATGCAAGTTGTGGTTGCTACAGTTTTCCGGGTCTTGTTGTTTCCACACGAGGGCTAGATTGTGACCATCAATCAATTGTCTTTCTCTAGACCTGACTCTGCATTGGGGGCATCCACAGTCCCGATGATTGATAATCCTCAACTAGGTGTCATCAACGTGGGGGTCGGTTTGTGCCCATCTTTGATGGGTACCTTCGATTACCCGCCCCCCCAAGGTGATTTCAAGTTTATATCCAATCACCATAAAGTTGAGATTTTTCAAATTTTGTCATTCCACATGACTTACTTCAATGATCCGTGGATACTTCCTTCCCCATCGGCCACAATGGATGGGACAGGGAACCCGGGCATGTCCATTCCCTTGTCCACAGCTAAAGTAATGTACTCTGTAGTCCAGCAAGATTCAGCTAACACTAATCCAACTCCTACACAAGAGTTTGATCCACTTCTAGATCGTATTTGGGCTCAGGGTTCTCTCACTGGCATCATTTCGTTAGACTTGGTCTTGCCCTCTGATGAAGGAATAATTGAAGCAATGAATAGTCCAAAAAAACCCTAGGAAGATCTTCATCATAGATCATACTTCCTCCCAGAGTTAAGCCGAATCGAAGCAGGAGAATTCACCGTGACTATGACGGGAGATTGGTTTTGTCCTATTAATCTCTTAGCTACCCACGAAGTTTATGCTGAGGGTAATATGGAAACCATCCTTGAAACCATACCGATCAATATCTCCCAAAACCCTGGAATCGTGGAGAATGTTTTCGTCGGAGCTGACTGCTCCCCCAGAGAGATTCAAATCTATACATATCTTTTCGAAGAATTTTGTGACGTTTTTGCCTTATATTATGAGGAAATGCCAGGTATTGATCCAAAAATAGTTGAACATGAAATCACAATGTATCCTGATGCCAAGCCTGTTCGGTATAAGCTTCATTCAGTTAATCCTAAGAAAGCATCAGCCATTAAGGTTGAGGTTGAGAAATTGTTAAAATATGGGTTTATCTATCCTATCCATTTGACCCAATGGGTGTCAAACCCCATGCCAATCAATAAAAAATAAGGCATGATTCATGTATGTACTGACTTTTGTGATTTGAACAAGTCATGTCCCAAAGATAATTTTCCCACACCTTTCATCGACCAAATCATTGATGAATGTGTGGGTTGCGAAGCCTTTTCTTTTATGGATGGTTTTTTGGGATATAATCAAATCCAAATCAAACCCGAAGACCAACACAAAAAAACATTCATCTGTCCATGGGGTACAGTTGCGTATCGTAAGATGCCTTTTGGTCTCAAAAATGTTGGAGCCACCTTTCAGTGGGCCATGTCTTTTTCTTTCCATGACCTCAAGCATATAATCAAGGCCTATTTAGATGATTTAGCATCTTGATCTCGCAAGAGAATGGATCATCCCACACACCTCCGACTTATCTTTGAACATTGTCGCTACTTTCATATTTGCTTGAATTCAAACAAGTGCAGCTTCTGCGTAACGTCAGGACGATTGTTAGGTTTCATAGTGTCAACAACAGGGATCATGGTCGATCCTCTCAAGGTTGAGGCAATAATTTAGTTTCCCTCCCCATGCACAATCCTTCAACTTCAGAGTCTACAAGGCAAGGCAAATTTTCTAATATGCTTTATCACTAACTATGCCAAGATCACCAAGGGCTTTATGCGCTTACTTAAAAAATACATTCCTTTTTGTTGGGATTATGCCACCTAATGCTCTTTCGCCACATTGAAACATGCACTCACAACTTCCCCTCTTCTCCAGCCACCTAACTATAAAAAAGATTTCTTAGTATATCTGGTTGTAATAGAGTCAACCATTGACATGGTCTTAGTTCAAGAAGATGATTTTTTCACCAAATATGTCATCTATTACCTGAGCTGAGGCCTCGTAGGACCGGAACTCAATTATTCTCATATCGAAAAACTTGCATTGGCAGCAGTCCATGCTATTCAAGGGTTCCGTCATTATGTTCTGTCTCGCAAGACCATCGTCATTGCTGTCGTAAATCCATTTCAGTACATGTTGACACGACACGTAATAGGTGGAAAAATTAGTAGATGGATAGTCATCCTCCAGGAGTTTGACTTAGATTTCGTTTCAGTGAAATCCAAAAAGTCACTGGTCTTCGCAAAACTTATTTCAAAACTTCTGGTTGAGTCAGGTGATCTTGTTCCCAAAGAGTCGCTTATCAGAGGAGATATCTTTCTAATCCCTGGTACGGAGATATACTTATCTATCTTCAGACTTTGAAGTTCCGCACAACTACTTCTCGTGATGAGCGTCGACGCATATGCCATCAAGCTAAGAATTATTTCATACTTGATGATACATTGTATCGGAGAGGTGTAGAATGCATCCTATGTCGATGTCTCACTCACGAAGAAGTGATTATCATTCTTAATGATTTCCATACTGGAGCTTGTGGTAGTCATTTGTCTAGGTTGGCGATAGGCCAAAAGATTCTTCGAGCAGGTTACTTCTGGCCGACACTTATCAAGGATTGTATTGAATCAGTCAAGAAGTGCCATCCGTGCCAAATATTCTCTCGGAAGATGAGGGCACATCCCGCTCCCATGTTTCATGTCATCACAGTTGGCCCCTTCACCAAGTGGGGGATTGATTACACTACATGCAACCCTCTTTTGGCAAGGGTGCACTGCTATATCATCGTAGTTGTAGACTACTTCACAAAGTGGGTTGAAGCTATGCCAACATTTAAAGATGTTGGAGAGACTGCAACTCTCTTTTTATTCAATCAGATAATAGGAAGGTTCAACGTCCCAAGAGAGATTGTCACTAACCATGGAAGTCACTTTCAGAACCAGATGATGACCGAGTTAATGTCAAATCTTGGGTTATGGTAGGAACATTCATCATCCTACTACCCCCAAGCAAATGGTCAGGTGGAAGCTGTGAAAAAAACTCTTAAGACCATTCTATAGCAAACGATCAACTTAGCCAAATCAAATTGGCATTTGATGTTATACTCGACATTATGGGATTACTGAACATCTGTTAAGACTGCAACTGATTTCTCACCTTTCCAACTCCTTTACGGGTTGGAGGCAGTCTTTCCTATCAAATGTTAGATCCCGTCTCTAAAGTTGGTAGTACAGTTATTGCAAGACACTTCTCCACTTGAAGAATGGTTAGTATACCTTGAGCAGCTCAATGAGCAGTGTCGTGATGCAGCCCTGGCCAACGAGGCTCACACACATAAGGTCAAGTGTCAATATGATAGGTCCGTTCATCCTCAGATTTTCTTTGAAGGCGACCTTGTCCTGGCCTATGACCAAGATAAGGACCCCCTAGGGGTAGGAAAATTCAAACCCATGTGGTTCGAACCTTTCATCATAAAAGAGGTTATAAAAAAGGGGTGCTTATTGTAGAGTTGACTTTGAAGGGAATGCTTTGGCGGAGCCTAGAAATGGGCTCTACCTCAAGAAGTATTACTCATAGGCAGGTCACTTTGGGTAACCTTTTGTAACATATGTATAGTCTTTGTACTATTACTTTTTAGTTCCTTTTAGTGTTATGGACATGTCGTTGATGTTATCTTTCGTCACTGTGGTAGATGTCAAGTGATTCCAAGGTGTTCATTGGGTATGCAGATGGTGCTAGTCAACACACTCGGAGTCTTGCCTACGCAGCTTGGGTAATCTTTACACCTCAAGGCTAGTTATTATCTTCCAGAGGTATATGCTTAGGTGACACCACAAATAATGTCGTCGAGTATAGTGCAGTAATTGAGTTTCTTCGTGACGCTTTGTCATTGGGTATCTCTCATCTCCGGGTCTATCTCGACACTCAACTAGTTGTGTCTCAATTAAACAGAGTATATCGGGTTCATGATCCAAATTTACACCAACGATTCCTTAGGGTACGTCTCTTAGAACGAAACTTTGATTATATTACATATTTTCATGTTCCTAGGAGATTAAACCAAGTTACATATACTCTAGCTAATCAAATTTTAGATTGGCATCTTGCAGACATATGAAATTACATTCACATAAACATGTAAATACATTTTTTGCACACATGATCCATAAAACACAAAATACAAAAAACCATATATAATATCATAAAGTAACTGGAGTACATAGATGGACGCAAGTGCCTCAAAAATATGACTAATAATGAGTCACAGGGATTCTGCCCTCAAAAAATATATACAAGTAGTACTCATGACACGTAAAAATGTCTAGCTAAGGTCAAGGCCTATGGGCCCTATTATACTAGTCCATAGCATTGGCTAAACACCGAAACAACCAGACCCAGGTCCATGGTTCCCCCACTACATGAGGATGCATAGATGGTGGTAGGTCCTCAATCTCTGCCATTGGGACCATGCGAGTGAGTGTAGTAAAGTTCCACTCGACTCATCTCAATACCCTCTTAGCCTCCCTGGCTAGAAGATCTCCTGCTACTACTGGTCCCCCTACGGCGGCAGGTGTGTCCCCTGGCCGAGGATGACGTATGTTCCTTATATAGTCAGTCGGTCGCACTGGTCCCACATCTGCACACAACGAACACATATCCATCAATTACTCTGGTATATATAAAAAAATGATATATATAATAAAAACAACATAAAAATTACATATGTTTAACAAAAAAACTACAAAGGTGGAGACTTACCCATCTCCCCTCGCTCTTCACCAGGAGGTACTGGTATCTCAGGGTCTCTCGAGAAATCAATCCCAGCATAGAGGTAATCCTCTATAACTGGGATCTGTCGTGACAACCACGTGAAGAATTTATCATCGAAGGACTCATTGGTCCTTCCACCAGTAATATTGCCCATCTACACACAACAGGAAGAGAGGCCCGATGTCCTCATACCACTACTCGAGGACTAAAACTCGGAACTCTCTCAAAAAAGAACGAACACAGAGTGGTCTCGAACATGAAGTTCCTATGTGTCCGCAAATGAAAATCTGTCAACTGCCTTTTCATACACTCAAGCAATGTGGTACTCCAATCAAAAACTTGTGCATTTAAGCATTGGACTGCACAGTTCATCTGTGCACAGGAATCCTAATGTAGAGCAGCAGAACCAATAATTCACCCAATAAGCAATACTATCGCCTGTAGCGATAAGTCAGTGATCTTGCTTATGGACACATGTGTGCTTGAGCGGTCTGTATCATGTACACAGTATAGACCTATCAATTCTGCTATGTTATGCAGCCCTGAAGGAAAAGTCCAGAAGTTGATTGCTTCCCCTCTCCTGGAGAGGCCAGTCAAAAAGTAAATGTCCTCAACCGTGAGCACCAGTGATTGCCCCTCTAACATGAATGCCTCTACATCCAGATGCCAGTAGTCAACCAAGGAATTCAGTAGCCTAGGTTGTGACCACATAAAAGGACATAGGAAAAACTTGAGTAACCCAAATTGCATCAAAGTAGCCACAACATTGGGGTCTTCCCCGACCAACTCACTAACCTCTTCATGCTCTCTTTCTCTCCAATGGACATACATCCTGCAAAACACCAAGGTTCAGGAGGGTTAACCCTTGTGTTTAAAGTCTTTTTTCGATAAGGGGGCCCACACATGCTGTAATGGTGACAGTGATGTGTACACGCATGCAGAGTTTACTCTGTCTGAATGTACACATGGTCTGTTCTGAGATAGCCCGCATGGACCTAGGGCCGACCTTTTAAAGGTCGACGCCCCCCTAAAAAATGAAACCTAATGCAAAAATAAAGGCTTGAAATGAAATATAAGAGAGTTTGTACTTACTTGGTCCAGACAAAAGTTCATTTCATCCACTGTAGCTCCTAGACTCACCACTTTTATCAAAGTTGGTCTTTTGTCTCCACAATCAATTTCCAAATCAGCAACGGTGATAATAAGATGCCAACTTCTATTTATAGACTTTTTGGCCTCTTTTTGTCACTTTTTTGGCCTCCCTTATCATTTTCTTTATACCAAAAACCATTTAGAGTGATTTAGGAGTTGCATAGGAGGGATATGATCGGGTATTGGGACAGTTTTTTGGAGTTTTGAGCAATTTTCGACGGTCCATGAAATTGTTTTTCCGAGGATCAACTTGAGCATATAGATTAGGTTTCTACCCTAACTTTTGTATCTCGTTGTCTTTTTCCTTCACCATAGGATCGATCCCATCAGGTTTTGACATGAAACCATCATAGCTTCTTAGAAGTGTCATGATTTGGTGGTAGAGATTACCGAAACATGGATGCCCTAGGTAGATCCTGGTTGCATTATGGTATCCATGTTGTCTCTAAAACACTGTAGGCTCAGGAGTCCTTGTAGTTTTTCCTGAATATGAGTTTCAGCCTCATTTGCATGATTCTTCTTCACTCTTGACCTCACCCTCAGGACTCCCAAAAAATAACGGGTCTTCTTTTAATCCCTTTTCAGACCCTCTAAACATGAAAAGATTGTCGAGCGATCTTGTGGCCGTTCACGCTCGTTAAACTGAAATTTGAAGTAGACGTCTTGTCGGTGCTATTTTACCCCTTTTTTGAACCGACTAGACTATCTTCGAAAAAGGTACCCTAATGGAGTCTTATTTTATGATTTTTCAGACTCTCTAAATATGAAAAACCACCGAGCTTACCTTCTCCAGGATCGTTAAACTTACATCGAAGAACGTTACCATTGTGTGTTTTGCTAACCACATTTGCATACTTTATACGCCAGCCTTGTAGCACTTTTCTTCTGCGTCTTAACACCCTTGGCCCCCAGAGGATTTTTCTCGAGTATCATTATTCTGAACATCAGTCTTTTCCTTGTGCCTTGAGCTTGTATGTTTGTCACACTCATTCCTCCATTGTAACGTAACATTCCTTTATTCTTTTTTCCAAAATTATTGAAAAAGACAAAAAAATCAAATATACCCCAAAAAGAGGAAGGGAAAAGTATTTTCTTTATTGAAAGCATAATGATTCGCCCTTGGATAAAGAACATCTTTCTATTTTTTCATCAAACTATGGGATGTAATATGACCTTAGGAAGTTGTTCTCGCTACATAGAGTTGTGTCCTCCTCTATTTGGTTATTCTTCCAAACATATGAAGAGTTTGTGTTGCCTCTTGCTTCGTAAACTTATGATTAATGCCAAGCTGCCTAAGTCTCATCATTTGTCATGTTGTTCTTGAAGGGAAGTTTCTACCAAGCTTGATTTGGCCCCTCTGAATTTGTCTCTTTCCCTCATACCCAACCATCCTGAATTTCCAATCAAGTCCTTGTTCGAAATCAATGAAGCCTTCAGTCTGATCATCAAGATTATCTAGTCCATGACCGATGAGCCATCAAAGACCTCTCGGTAGTGAAGTTGTACACCCATATTACATTCCTACCTTGAGTTTTGAAGATTTTGAAGTTGTTTCTCGAGCTCTGAAGATCTCATCTCTAGCCATCAGGCCGTATCAGCTTCTAGAAGATGGATACTCTATAGGCATATCTTTTTGATTCTGAGATGTAGCTCCGCTATTTATTGTTCGCGGCTACACTTTATATAGTAATTTGACATGGATCTACAGTGTATTTGATTGGTAGCCATAATTCTATTTTATCCCGAGCATGGGTATGCCTGCCTCGGTGAGACATTTGTTATTTTGCAGACGGCGCCTCCCAATTCCTAGTCCCTGGGCTCACTTGTTCAACACATCAGTAAAGATTGGTAATGTATTTTGGCCATCAGATGCTCTTCTAACCTCACACATTAGGGGGCATTTGTTATAACCCTAATTTGCACCATACATGCTTACTTGGAATCACGCCATCTCAGAGCCCTTCTTTGCCAAAAGCACTGATGAACAACTCTTTAAAAAACCTCTTTTATAAGGTCCCACATGCCCTACTCCATTACTGCACGTGTGTACACGCTAGCCGACCTCAACCAACCCACATGGACTGACAAAAGCATGAAAAAAGGAAAGTTACCGATGGAACACATAGCTTTGGGTGAGTTAACTGAAACTCTCGACCATGCATGGCCAAGGGTTCATCCAAATACCTAGCTTCTTCTAGCCTATAAAATAAGGGCTAGGGGTCCCATTTGGAGGAGGAGAATAAGAGTAAAGAAACTCTGCCCAACTGCATATTCCCATTGTCCCAACCCTTTAGCCATCCTTGTGCAAGAAGAGATACAAAGCAAAGAAGTTGGAGGACATTTGAAAAAGAGCCCATGATTAGGATTTGCGGAGTAGTGGCTGGTCTCAATGTTGTAAGTTGATTCATTAAAGTTAATAATAAAGAAATTTTTTTCCCGTCCCACTATATGAGTTCTTCATAGTTTAGTAAATATATGTTTGAATCTCTAACCCATTAGTCTGTAGGTAAAATGGATGTGTAGTTTGTTGCTTGTTTTGTATGCAGGTCATCCTTGGGAGGAGAGCTGCCAACAAGCGGTCAAGCGTGAAGAAGGATCAACATCAACCATCCAGAACAAGGTATGTTGGTATAACCATGTATTCACTGAAACGAAATGGGGATTAGGTCTGGGGATGAAGGTAGAAAGTAGGTTTCTTTTGGTCATATCTGCATGCATAATATAACCCTATTTGCTAGTTCGTAGGGGGATTTCCCACCACAATAGTAGATGGTTGTTATTATTCCAAGAATTCAATTTTGAAGTAATAGTCAAACCAGGGAAGTTGAATGTAGGACTTGATCACTTGTCAAGGGTAACCAATGTAGAAGAACCTACTAATTTGGAAGATAACTTCCTTGATGAAACTTTATTTTTAGTATAGGTAGTTGATGAATACTTCGTTGATATCATTGAATACTTAAGTAAAAGAGTTGTTCCATATGAATTTATCACTGCATAGAAGAAAAACCTGGTATTCAGAGATGCATACTTTCAACTCATTTCAGGACATTTATACAACATGGGCGCATATAGAATTTTGAGAGGGTGTGTATTGGAACATGAACGACCTAAGGTTTTAACATAAGCTCATGAAGGTATATTTAGAGGACACTATGCAGGAAATGCTACCACACATAAGGTATTGTGCACAATACTATGGTGACAAACAATTCATAGATATGCCAAGGAGTATTGCCAGAACTGTGATGTATGTCAGAGGGTTGGAAAACTCAACAGGAGGAAAAAAATGCCCCTAATACAACAAGTAACTCTCGAGGTATTTGAAAAATGGGAAATCGATTTTGTTGGACGTATTAATCCACCATAAATAAGGTCAAGAGCTATATATATCATTACTGCAACCAAATAACTAGCCATATGGGAAGAAGCAACACCAGTCATAGATTGTAGCACAAAAAAAAACATAATTTTTATTTTAGCAGGTGATCAATAGATTTGGATGTCCCAGGATTTTGATGAGTGACCAAGGAACTAATTTGATTAATAATACCATCAAGGATATGACTGAGGAGTTTGAACTATATCACCAGAAGAGTACAGCATATCATCCTCAGGAAAATGGGCCAATAGAAGCTTTCAATAAGGTTTTGGAAAATTCTTTGGCTAAGATCTGCAATGTTAAAACGGGTGATTGAGACTTGAAAATATCAACATTACTATGGGCATACAGGATCACATGCAAGAAGATGACAAGGAATACACCATTCATATTGGTGTAAGAACATGAAGCAATGGTGCCATTAGAATTTCTGGTACCCAGTCTACGTGTAGCAGCAATTACCAACATGACAGGAAGAGGTGCAATACAGGAGAGATTAAGTAAAAGAATGGAAATGGAAGATGACAAGATTCTGGTAGGATTTAACCAAGAATTACAGAAAGCAAGGAAAAAATCATGGCATGATAGACACATTAAAAGCAAGATCTTTAAGGAGGGATACCTAGTTCTTCTCTATGATAGCAACTTTTTTCAACACCCTTGTAAGTTCATAATGCATTGGATAGGACCATACAAAGTAAAGACTATTGCATATGGAGGATCTATGAAGCTAGAGTACTTGGGAGGAAAGTAACTGACAGGAATGATCAACGGTAGTTGACTGAAACTATATAGGGAAAATCGACTTCCTAACGCTTAAAAATATATAGCGAGGTAATCAAACCATGTATGTAGTGTACTATATTAGATATTAGGAAAGAAAACTGATAAAAATAAATAAAAAGTAGAAAAAGAAGAAAAAGGAATACAAAAATATAAAAAGAAGAAAAATAGAAAAAGAGCCAGAAGTTGTTTGACCAACATGAAAGTGGGAAAAACTTTGTGTGCAATAATTACTGTGACAACATAAAAATACAACACACAGGAAAAATTGGACTCGGTGCAAATGCATGAAAAAAGTTAAAAATAGTTACGACTGGGTCTATAAAGTGTGAAATGCATGCCTTAGCTCGACAATGATTTTTCAGAACTTAGCAAGATACAAGTATGTTCCCTAGGTATAATTGTGTGAAAAAGAGAGAAAATCTTCGAATCAAATATAACATGACACCACCAAAGTTGGGAGCTCCAGGAAAGTACATGCGGGTTAGTCGAAAAGGCCAATAGAGGAAGGAAAGGATGGTGGATCCTGAGAACGTTGTCGAGCTCAAAGATGTCACCACTTTCGAGACAGAGTCACTTAGTGCGACAAGGGTTGAGGAGGAAACATCGATATTAGAACAAGGGGAAGTAGGGTAGAGTTCTAGGACTCTAAATGGTATTACAAACCCTAATCCCATAACATCAGCTAAAATTGATGAAATGAAAGGTCAACAACAATGTTGTGACAATGAGAAAGTGTTTTCGAGGACATCACCAACCAACCAGACTATGAGGGGGAAGAATATGACATAGAAACAACAGAAGAAGGCCCAACTACCATCAGGAAGAAGAGAAAGGTGTAGGATGCCAAATAACATTACACTTCCCTACCTCTCAGACATGGTGATCATTGTGGAGGACATTATCAGAAAAGTACCTAAACTAAGGTACTCAAGCCACGATGTGCGTGATGCAACAAAATTCCCAGATTTAGTCGAGGAAGCCTACCTAGCAAACACAAGGGAAATTGGACCCCTAGGAAAACTAATCATGGATCCCGCACAATGAATAATAGGGCTCTACAACTCTGGGATAATAAACCTCCTAGACATACTGCACTTTGGACATGGTAAAAATGTTGGGCTTTGCATCAAACTGTTTCTATCCTGGGTACATGGTGGCATCCTTTAGATGGATAGGTCAGTATAGCTCGATGTGATGTTGATCACAAAAATTACGAGATTACCCACAGTGGGTACACAACTAGTTCTTGATCAATTGCAGGGATGCATAACATAATGGAACCAAGTTCCATTATTCTTGGCTCATTATCCACATATATTTGGCAGGATGGCAGGAGCCAAAATTTTCATCCTTTATATATAGGAAAGGGAAGTGCTACGCAACCAGATATGAATCCATCTGGCAAGCCAAGGACAATAAAAATCAGAAGGAAAATATCATAGTGTTCACGATGCTGCTAGAAGAGATACAACAATGCACAACCAATGTGTGGCACATTCCTGTGGAACTGGTACAAGAAACTGAATGGATAACCATGTTTAAGGCATCCATGCACCACATGTGGATCCAGGCCACAAGGGATCCCAATATGGAATGGGTGGAGATGTAATACTGCTTCACAAGGCAAGATATTGACTAGATAATAAAATATTTTCCAGCTCAGTGGAAGATGCTAGTAGAAAAGCCAACATCAAGGATAGCCACAACACAATCAACCAAACATAATGGGAAATTCAAATCAGGTCCTTAAACAAAGACAAACAAACCAGCTACTAACACTAGGAATTTTGCAGCATGCACTCAGGGATCGGGAAGAAGAATAGTTCCAAATATACCAAGGAGAACATCAACAATACCTAAGACAGTCATTGAACATGATGCCAAGAAGGGGAAAACATCTCAAGTTGGTGAGGAAAGGGAATAAGAAACGACAAGCGAGGTGCAACCCTCATAAACAAAAAGGAAGAAAATGTAGGTAGAGGAGATGCACAAAAATATGAAGTACACCAAGGAGGATCCAATCATCACCTTGACAAAGGATGATGTTGAGTTTGTGGCAGACATGGTCTAGGATAGGGGGGAAGAGGTGGTCCGCATTGAAGAAGAATAGAGAGAAGAGATCATGTCCAAACTCATAGAATTACATGAAACTTTACAACAATTACAAATTCATGCAGTACCGTAGGACATAGCGCAACAACATCAAAAGACACATTGAGCCCTTGCACATAAATAAGGAGATGACATAGTTAAAATAATAGTGCAAGGTAGGGATACATTCAAGGTCACATAGAAAATGGTCAAAATTGATCAAGGGGATGTGCAAAAACCCATGGGGGACATTGACCATTTTGAGGTAGTCATGGCACAGATACCCACAAAGGCACTATACGAATTCCAGGCTAGTATAATGCAAGAAATACAACCTAGATTCTGCGTGAATGTCACTAACTTGGAGGTCGGTAGGGGCATCATAGAAATAATATTTATCACCTGAGACCAGTTGACCTCAAAGAAAGAGGAGGATAAAGAATACACTGACAAGCTATAGTAGGGGCTAACAACGATATATGACTACATTTCAAATAGCACGCAAGCACCAGATATGAGTGCAGAGGAAAAGATAAAGATCATTTTGTAGATGATTAAGGGATATAGGCAAGAAATCGAAGAGCTAAAATAAAAACTTAATCCTACAACCCCTCCTAAGGTTTTAGATAAAAGATAACAACAAACTGCACTCCAGATAGAGGAGATGGAAAGGGAAGCAAGGGAAGTCGATGAACTGTTCGACATAATTGCAAAGATTTGGACCATTTTGGAAGAAGATGAAAAGGTCCAACAGATGGACCGACAAGAGGAAAAAACCAATTCTTTCATATAGGAGTTGAAGCATCGAAAAAAAACCATGAGCATTACCCAGTGCTTGAAGGGTAACCAGGAGATGAAGACCTTGCACACAAAGTTAAAAATGTTCACATATCAATAAGAAAGAAAGACAATCCCAGTTGGAGCCCCTCCATGAACAAGAAACATAGATAATCACACAACTGAAGGAAGATAAGACAAGGATGGTGCAGGAACATTAAGAGAGCGCAACATTACTACAAGAAAAATAACAAAACAGATGGTCGAGGCGCTAATAGATAAAGCTATGCAGGTGAAGGAAAAAGGAAAGGAACTAGCAAAGAAGTTTCAAAGCTTGGAAAAGGATGTATAGGGATTGTGCACCACATGAGTGGCTCGAGAAGAGCAACATGTTAGTGTTGGGGGCCTATTGGCACATGAATATTATGGGAAGAAAGTATATTTTGGGCACAAGCCTATTTTTGGGAGAAATATCTATTATGGGAACATGCCCATTTTTAGAGAGAAAGAACTATTTTTGGAGAGCGTACAACATGTGGCAGGAAATAAACATGCAGAAAAAGAAGGAAAAATGACATGCAAGAGGAAAAGAAACGTGGTGTGCATGCAGACATACCTAACCATGTTAGGGTTAGTGTTTTTGACAAATATTGTAACAAATATAATCCTATAAAGTAGTATAAATAAAGACCTAGGATGTCTAGGTCGAGGTCGGTCAGTTGATTATTGAGATTCAATTGGCTGGGAAGCCATTGATTGTAATAATTTTTGTGGTAGAGATGAATAAGTTAGTCCTTGAGGGTTGGGTCACAGGATGAGGATCCTGGTGTGATCTAGTCAGTCTCCTAGAGGGTAATTACCCTCATTTTGATTGTAACACTAAAGATATATTGCATGTACCACAATATTTTGCAGCANAGAGAGAGAGAGAGAGAGAGAGAGAGAGAGAAGCCAGATATTTTTGGATGTACCCCCAGGAGGGGGTGAACCATCATAAACCTTGTGTTATATGTAAGTGATAATGAATGATTTACTTTTCTGTTAATAATTAGTTCAACAATAAATGGGTAAATTAGTTATATCAACATGCATGCATAGGTTTAAAGAGGAATGAATCATAGAAGTAGATGAATGATTAAACAAGAATAATGTATAAAGAGATTAATGTAACCAAAATCCCCACTCATTCCTAAACTGCAAACACTTGAGTATTGCAGTCCCCCATAAAATCTATCTCGGGTGAGAATGTGTTGTGCACCCTGTGTGCATTGTTTCCTTCTAGTTTTCCAAGAGGACCAACAGTTTTGAGGGTTTTGTTGGAAACATGGTTGAGATCATAACCTGAGTTAGTGAAAGAAGTAACCAACATGTCCTTAGGTCATTTGAAATCTAACTACATGTGTCATTTCCTACTTTATTTTTGGCTATCATAGATGACAATGACTAATATGTTGGTACAAAGTAATTTTTTTGATAAACTATAAGTACAAAGATGAAGGAAAAATTTAGTAGAATAGTTGTAGTAGCGAGGAAACTCCTCTCTATTGTAGTGTGACTTTGATAAAACATCCCTTAAAGGGTTAATGGTTTTCAAATATTTCAATTTTGCTTAGGGATTCCCTAATGAAACTTTGACTACATTATTTCATAGATATTTTATAGGACCACACTGAACATATTCATATCACATACTTTCAACTTTAAGTATGAGAATGTTATGGGCATTCAAAGTTGAGAAGGCTTAGAAATTTTAGGATTTCTTCAAATATTTGGAGTTAAGAATATAAAGGAATGGTGTGCAATATAGAAGATAAATGTAGTGGTGAAATGGTCTAAAACAAGAGATAAAATGTAATGTTTATAGTGGCCAAGTAATATTGTCATAGTTCAACTTCATTTTTAATATTGTGCATTTATTTGTGTAGTAAAGCAATGCTCTTATCTCACACCTCTATATTGAAGTCAACTTAGAGTTTATAGATTGCACAAAGATAGAATGTAACTAAAGGAGAAAGTCTTAATAAATATGATAATGTTAGCATGTGGTCTCCTATCTTCATAACTTTTCTATGTATGAAGAGGAATCCAATCATGCCATTCAAAAAATCACTCATATTGGTGATGATCACTCTAAGGATTTTCAAGGAGTTATTACATCCCTAAAATCAATAAAATTAAATGAATATGATGAGTAATTCCTATATCAAAATGATGGTTATTTGGAATATTATTGAAGGGATTTTAACATTCTCTAATGCGACTTAAAATAGGGGATGCATAACTGATGTTGTAAATGAGCATGATTGTTTCATTATAGTACCATTTATCCCTAACTTATCTAAATATGATAAGGAATGATCCAGATGGATGTCGGTGACCTCCCACCTATTCCAACTGGTTCATTTTGGCAGTTTGACAGTTTGGCAGTTTTTTGTCCTAGTTTTCAGGTCCCTGACTTGTTGGGTCGTTTTGAGGCCCTAAATGGTGTTTTTTGGGCTCGCCACAGTCAGAAATGACCTTTGATATATTGCAAAAAAAAATCTATTCCTCGAATAGACCTTTCCAATAGGCTATTATGTGCCTAAAATGAAGATTATATGCAAAATTTACGACCCCGGGAAGTTGATGTACTAACTTACCCAAACGGGGCACACGTGACTTTTGGCGCTTCATCTCCTAGGGTTAGGTTTTTGGATGTCTAGGGTTTTTGAAATTCCTTTTTATTGTAAAAATGCCTTCAGAGCCTCATTGTAATAATTTTATTGTGAATGAGAACAACCGTCACATCTCTTCTCAAATATAAGCCACCACCATTCCATCAAGCTTGTTTTCCATTGCATTTTACAGTTTCAACTTATTTCCTTATTGAATAGAAAATGAGTTGTACTATATCTCTGTTATTTTGTGTTAAGAATATTTTAATAATATATATTCATTTAGTTCTGCTCATAAAATCTGAATCAGTGGTATCAGAATGGTCTGCTCCTTGTTGTCTTAATGCATGTCCCAAACGAGGTTAGGTTACAAAGAATTGGGTCTCGAGCTTGTTTCTCTTGAGGAAAACAACTCTCGCACACCCAAACGACCTCTCATGGAAGGAGAAAAGAAAGATGAAGGGACATGAGATCCTTTCAAAATGTTTCTTGATGAATCCCTCACACAACAGAGGAATGAGATGATGGATAGTTTCGCGCAAATCCTTGGGCAACTACTAACAAGTGACACATCTTCCTCGAATGTAGGCGCCACCCCCTTCAAGGTACAAATCAAATTCGATATTCCTATATTTTAAAGTAAGATAGACACGGATATTGTAGACAAGTAGTTGAATCTACTAGAAGGTTATTTTTCTGTCCATAACTTTTCAAATAGAGAAAAAAATACTTTTGCACTCCTCGAAGTCATTCCCCATGTAAAATATTGGTGGGAAACTTTCTGTGAGCAAAAGGAAACAGAGGAACCCTCATTATTTATAGTCACAGCCACCTGGGAATCCTTCAGGGATGTTATTAAGGAACAATACTACCCTGTCAGAAGTTATGACGACTTGTATACCAAATGTACCACACTGTGGCAAGAAAGAGACCAAGTAGTGCTAGATTTCAAAAACATTTTCCATACCTTGCACACCAAGCTGGGTATCAAATATTCGGAGCGACATATAACATCTGGTACATCCAGACTAAAATGGAATTTATGGACATCTCATCCTTGGGTGAATCCTATCGATATTCCGTCAAAATAAAATAGAATCTCAAACAAAAGACGTGACAATTTGGGCTTGGGAACCCCTCATAGCAAAAGCCAGGAAAGGGCAACCCCAACCTACAGAACAAATGATAGAGAAAAGATGGAAAATATCAGGACAACCAATCCAAGCCACAATAAAAGAAGGACACTAGAAAGACAAAGAAGGATACCGAGAAGTGGTGTGACTTCCATAAGAGCCCTTGGCATAAAACTATTGATTGCAGCTCGAAGAAGTCATTGGTGGCTGAAGTGAAAGCCTCTAAATCAGATGTGGGTTCTGACTCTAACTCATAACCAGAAAGGGGAAGAAAGATCATTGAAACAGAACCTGGTGCCATGGTTGTTACCACCAAGCTCCAACCTAGTGAAATAGACAAGCTAGAGAAGGCGAGCGCCTTTTCAATTCATAGATGTGGGTAAAAGGCACCCCATTGCACTTCATCATTGATAGAAGTAGCCAGAAGAAGCTCATTTCAGCAAAGGTCGTCAAGTGGCTGGCCCTGTCGATAATGTTGCACTCTCATCCCTACACCATTGGATGGCTCCACCAAGGAAGCGATCTCTGCGTCAACTAACAATTTTGACAATCGTATGACATTAAGCCCTTCAAAGATGAGGTATTGTGTGATGTTTCTCCTCTCGAAGTTTGTAATGTTATTTTGGGACAACCTTATTTATGGAAATGTCATGTTGTATATGAGTCTAGGCCTCGTAGTGTTATTATTACTTTGAACAGGAAATCGTACAGGATACCTGAGGCAATCCCTCCTAGTGTTATTTCCTTGATATTTTCCAAGTAATGTAGGAAGGTCATCTCTCAAACCGAGAAATTTGTCTTCTTCATGATTCACTCTCAGAGTAGGTGAAAGATCACAGCCACATCTAGGAAATCTATGGCCGATCTCTCCACACAACATAAGAAGGTAGATAAGGTCATTGAAGAATAATCAGATATCTTCTCCTCTCCTACTGAGGTAACTCTACACTACCAGGTCAAGCATCCCATCGATCTGACCCTAGGCATACCGCTACCCAATGGGTCGTTCTACCTTCTCTCCTTGTTATAAAATGAGGAGATCAAGAGGTATATCCAAGAACTGCTCCACAAAGGGCATGCACGTACCAGTGCATCACCTTGTGGGAGCTCAATAATACTGATGTAGAAGAAAGATGGGACCTGACAACTCTACATTGATTATCAGACCCTCAATAAAATCACATTTTGAAACCAGTACCTGATTCCCCGAATTGATGAACTCCTTGATTAGCTCATGGGGGACAAATACTTGAGTAAGATTGATCTGAAGTCTGGTTACCACCAGGTCCAAATAAAACATACAGATGTATGGAAGACCGCCTTCAAGTCAAAAGAAGGTATTTTTGAATGGTTGGTCATGCCCTTTGGTTTGAAAAATGCTCCAACAACTTTTATGAGGATGATGGACGATATCCTGTGACCTTTCACCAGTACATTTATAGTGGTGTATCTAGATGAAATAATGATCTACAAAAAGACTTAGGAGGAACACTTGCAGCATATTCAGTAGGTTCTGCACACCTTGCAGCAGCAAAAACCATATGCAAACTTGAAAAAATTCTCCTTTGGCATGGACAAGGTGTGCATGTGGATCCAGCCAATATCAAGTCATCTGTGACTAGCCATCCCCAACAACACTCACTGAGATTTAGATCTTATTGGGCCTCACCAATTTCTATCGCAAGTTCATGTTGGGATTCTCTCATATCACATGGGCCCTCACCCAAGTAACTAGGGGTGGCAGTAAGGAAAAATTTGTGTGGGGAGTGTCCAAACAACAATCCTTCGATGACTTGAAGCAACGTTTGTGCTCATCCCCAATACTTTCATTACCGGACCTGCAACATCCCTTTGAGATCGAGATAGATGCTTCAGACTATGTTGTGGGCGTCATTCTCACTCAACACGACCACCCCATGGCATATCATAGTGAGACACTATCATATGGTGTCCGTAAGTACCCTACTTACGACAAAGAAATACACTCCATTTTGCAAGCCTATCGTTAGTGGAGACATTAAATTCTAGGAAAGGAGATAGTCATCCACACTGATGACAAGCCACTACAGTTCATGCAGACCCAAGGCAAATTGTAGACTGACCGCCATAAGAAGTGGTCCACATACTTACAACAGTTCCACCTCAACATCAATTATAAAACAAGAAGTACCAACCGAGTTACTGATTGCCTCAGTCGACCTCCAGTTGTGGAAATCACCATGGTGCTAGAATCTTGCGACCATGAGACCTTCAGATGGCCCCATCTCTATGATAAAGACCCTAACTTCTCCACCACCAACCAAATGTTAGGAGAAAAATCAGTGTATTCTAATTTCCATCTTCAGGGTGGGTTGTTGTGCCATCTGGGCCATCTCTATGATCCATAAAGCAAGTGTACGAAGCTGATTTAGGAAGCACACTATAGTCGGGTGGCAGGATACTTTGGCATCAAAAAGATAGTGACAGTGTTGCAAAAACATTTCTATTGGCCGAAACTTCGATAGGATGTTGGAAAGTATATCAGGTCCTGCACCACCTACGCTATTGCCAAACCAACCACTAAGAAATAGGGAATGTACACCCCTTTTCTTACTCCTAACAAGACATGGGAATCCATCTCATTGGACTACATGTCGGGCCTCCCATCCACCAAGAGGGGAAATGACTATGGTTTTGTGGTTGTTGATCTCTTTTCCAGGATGGCGATTCTTGATGCCTGCAAGAAGAACATCACTACAGAGGCCATTGCCAAGATCCTATTTGAATGCATCTAGGTATACTTTGGGATCCTACAATCCATTGTCTCAAATTGAGACAATCGGTTCCTCAAAAAATTCTGGTCCAACCTCTGGTCATTGCTGGATACCAAGCTCACCAAATTGATTTCCTTTCACCCCTAGACAGATGTCCAAACTGAGGTCGTCAATCGGATGATCGTACATATATGTCCAACATAGCTACAATCGAGCCCTGCATAGCTCAACTAGCCACAACACCTTTCAGGTGGGGTTGGGATTCCAACCATTGGGCCCTATGGATTTTGCACTACCCTTGGCAACCACCTCGGCCGAATAATCTCCTTCTCCACTAGAAGCTGACAAAGTCACCTGGTTTATTGAGTGGATCCATCACATCCGCCAACAGGTTCAATATATTTTACAGAAGTCCAATTCCAAGTACAAGCAATGCCATGATCAACACCAGGTGCCACATAAGTTTCAGGTGGGTGATAATGTTTGGTTTCACTTGCAGAAAGAACGCCTTACAGAGCCCCATCAGAAGCTTCTCTCACTCCGGTATGGAATATACACCATCACCAAGGTTGTGGGTGACAATTATTTTTCACTCAACATTCCCCCTTTCCTTGGTCTTCACCCAGTTTTCAACGTGGCTCTCCTTCGTCCATACTTCCCACCCTTATTGGACACCGTAGAGATAGGAGAGAAGTTGAAACCAATAGAGATCAACCCTGACTGCATGCAAAAATCATCCAGTCATCATATTTTGGACACACAGATCAAGGGCACCCGACAACAAAGGATCCAACTTTATCGATCTGTCAAAGCAGGGCAGATCCTACACCAAGGCAAGTGGCTCACCTGGGGCCAAATTCAGCAGAACTTTCCTCATATGATGGGGGAATTCAATACAATGGAGACTATTTCTTCTTAAGGGGGGAGGATTGATCCATATGGATGTTGGTGGCCTCCCACCTATTCCAACTGGTTCATTTTGGCAATTTTCCAGTTTGCAAGTTGTTTTTCCTAGTTTTTGGGTCCCTAACTTGTGGGACCGTTTTGAGGCCCTAAACAACATTTTTAGGGATCGCCACAGTCGAAAATGACCTTTGATATATAGAAAAAAAATGTGTATTCCTTGGATAGACCTTTCCAATTGGCCATCGTGCACCTACAACATAGATTGTATGCAAAATCTATGACCCTGGGAAGATGATGTACTAACTTACCCAAACGGGGCCCACATGAATTTTGGCGCTTCATCTCTTAGGTTTAGGTTTTTGGATGTCTAGGGTTTTTGACATTCCTGTTTATTGTAAAATGGCCTTTAGAGGCTCATTGTAATCATGTTCTTGTGAATGAGCGTAGCCATCACATCTCTTCTCAGAGATAAGCTGCCACCATTCCAACAAGCTTGTTTTCCACTGTATTTTACAATTTCAGCTTATTTCCTTATTGAACAGAAAACTAGTTTTACTATATCTTTGTTATTCTGTGTTAAGCATCTATTAATAATATGTATTCATTTCATTCTTCTCATTAAATCTGGATCAAGGAAGAAAGTGAATCAGAGAAGTGAAAGAAAAATCAAGAGAATATCGATTTTACTAAAGGAAGATCTTGATTTTATGATGTTCATATGATGAAACAATAGGGTTATGAAGAGATCAACGATACTCTTGGTTTATATGAATATCACATGGTTTATTTGATACCTGCTAAAATATAGAAAAGAAAATGATTAAAAAGTCTTAAGCCAACTCAATTGTATTCACTCCAATACTACAACTATATAGTATAATGTATGATGCCACCGCATAGATTTTATGTATATCCTAAAACCTTGTATAGCTATTAGGCTAGGAAATCTTAACTAACTCACACAATAATCACTTGAGGATAAATTATTATTATCCTAAATGAATAATGCAATTAAAGGAGACATAAAGACTTAATGATTGATAATGTAATGCATAGGATAACATTCTTCCCTTAATCACAAGTCTATATATCTATATCAGCTAAACAATATACACTAATGGAAAAGTTGATATGTTGGATCTTTCAGAAAGCCTTGATCCGAGCATCAATGAAAAAGTTTCCTAAAAAAAAATAAAAAATGGATGTTGGATGGTTCATCTGAAATGAGTTATAAGAGAAATGAAATATAGAAGTGGATAGTTGCTAATCTATGAACAATTTCTAATTAATTCAAAATCTAATCATTTGACAAGTGATTTTTCTAGAAGATGATGAAATCTTCTACTAATTGGTGAACATGTAGTATCACTAGTATACTATCAGTGAATCACTGAAGGGCTCTCTAAAGTTGTTGGTTTGGGATGACCACTAACCAATTAATACCATGTATCTGTCTTTTTGGGATTACCACTAAATAATTTTCATGCTTTTAGTTGTCGAACAACATCCAAGTGTATCTCAATTGGATAATAAATAGAGATGGGAGGAGCATGTATTCCATGTTGGATCCTCTCAAATGCTAATTTGATGATGATTTGAAGAGGATCCCAGATTCAATGCTAAAATTCTCTGATTTGATTGTAGACCATTTTTTTTATGTCGATTGATTTGATTTCAAAACTTGAAGTCTAATAATCATTAACAATATTCCCCCCCTTTGTCATCTGAAAGGTGAGAAGTCACTGGTTTTCATGTGGATTACCCTTCACCAATTCATCATTGTAATTGGTGGTTTTTGGTTGACCATTTACCATTTGTACTTCATTTGGTCATTTATGTTTATAAATGACTATTTTTTCTTCATTTGTGTACCCCCCCTTAAGGTGCAAGAGAGTTTTATAAATTTACTCCCCCCTTTGAGGTGCAAGAGAGTATCATTCACATTTCACTATCTACTACAATATGTGTCTTTACTTCAGAATAAATTATGTCTAGTGAGATTGATATAACTACTTGGTTGTTGATGATCACCACCAAGTATTGATCCATCCATAGTGAATCTTTAATATTGTAGGTTTCTTTAGTTTGGAGTGTTATCACTCTGTAAATTTCCAAGAGGTTGAAAAGAGGAAATACACAAAGGTAACCTTAACCAACCACTTTTAGAGCTGGATTCTATCCCTTCCAGCTCCAGAGAGGGATCTCTCTTTATAATTTAGCTTTGTTTGAATCAAGATATTAGGATAGTTAGAAGCACGAGTTTTGTTTTGTTGTAAAGGGTTTTTAAAGTTGGTTGAGACAAATCACACATCCATTGGGCTATGGGGTCTGTACTTAATAAACTCCGAGATACAACCAGAAATGATGAAGAACTCTTTCACAAGGCGAGATAACAAGCTTACTGGATCTTTAAAAATTTAAGCGATGGATGGAAGAAAGATTAGGAAAACAACTCCAATTAACAAGCACTTAAGAATCTCTTAACTGAAGCTATTTAGAAGATGAACATAAAAATCTACAGAATCGGAGGCAGAGTATCAGTGATAAATCCTGCAACTTAACTCTATTCATATAGATTAGTTATAGAAAGACGATATGATCACAAAGAAAGAAAACATATAACTAAGAAAATCACATCACCAGTGAAACATGCGCAGGAATCCTGTGAAAAGATTCTTCTTTATTAATGGTGGATCACATCAAAAATGTTACAGCTCAATATCAATCGGGTGTGCAAATCAACAACCCCCAATACATTGAAAAAAGAAGTATTTATAAGTCAAAATACAAAGGGTCCCATCATAACTGACTAGGACGTGTCCATACTATTATTAGCATAACTAACTCAACTAATCAA